>PIJE02003659.1:22500-35918 GCA_002895965.2 Coryphaenoides rupestris | reverse complement strand
TCACCACCACCCACCTCTCTGGGGGTCCTGTCTCCTGGGTTTAATTTGTGAGGGGATGTGCCTGCCGCCTGTACCATGGCTTTACTGTGGTGGACGCTGTGCGTGGTTTTGACCGGCGTCGCTGATGGAGGTGAGATGCGTCAAAGTGTGTGTGTGTGTGTGCATGTGTGTGTATGAGAAGAATGACACTGAAAAAAAAACGCCACCTGATTGTAAATGAAGGTCAGAGTTTAAAGGGCAGTTTTGATGTGCGCTGAAGCCGGGCCAAGATCTACAGTATCATCTTGTTGCAGGATTACTTCTAAATAACTCACGGTTACGGTTCAGCACAACCCCCAACACGTCTTAAGGTGGGTTTACGTTCAGGACTGTGAGGCCTGTTGACCTACAGACCTACAGAAAAACTTAGGTTGTCTGCTGAAAATATGAAACTGATTCTTCCTTATATATTCTTTGCATATACTTTATTATCCACATATTCTTTGCTAGTGTGCCAAATTAATTGTTCTTACATTTTGAGTCAATAGGCCTGCTTTTGGAAACACTTTTTTTATTTATTATTTAAAGCCTGCAATCTTTCCCTCCAATTCACTGAGCAGCCAAAGTGGGCGGCGTTGAGAAGGAATCTCAGAGTACCTTTTAAGGTGGATCACATTCCGGTGCAGGTGGAATGCTGTAGTCACTGTACGTACATAATATGATGATAACAATTAACAATTCTATTATTCCAGACAAAGCTCCTTGTCCACAAGGGTCCCAGATAGACCCGGTGGGCCAGCGGTGCTACTGGCTGTCTGAGGCGGGCTCCTCCTGGTCCGAGGCTCACGATGCCTGCAGAGGGAGCGGCTCGGGGGGCCTGGCAGCGGTGGACGGACCCCAGCTCCAGCGTTTCATCCGGCACTCCTTCCTCACGTCAGTTCTTTCATTTCTATTTCCCTTAACTTTATTTTAGGGTGCTTAGGGGGGGTCATACAACTGTGTGAAGCCCCTTTGAGAGTTTAATTGTGATTAAGGGGTTATACAAAATACACTAAAAAGGGATTGACTCATTCTATTCTATTTGGGGTTTTTTTCTTCTTCTGGCCGTGGTGCAGGAAGACCAGCGTGTGGGTGTGGCTGAGGGACGGCAGGCCTGAGGGGTCCCTGGTCGTCGGGGGTACGGGGTCGGGGCCGGGGTCGGGGTCGGGGTCGGAGAGCTCCGGTCTCTGCCCTCAGATGGCTCTGGGGACGATAGGAGGGCGTCGGAGGCGGACGAGATGCGGCGAACAGCACGCCTCCCTCTGCGAAGGAAAAGTGACGGGTACCGGTTTGCATTGGATTCTATTGAACTGGAATTAGAGGAATCCGTCTGTCTGTCTGTCTGTCTGTCTGTCTGTCCATCCGTCTTATCTTACCTCACCCCAGACTCTGACTGGGCCAGGTGAGGCAGCTTCAA
Organism: Coryphaenoides rupestris; assembly: GCA_002895965.2. Lineage (NCBI taxonomy): Eukaryota > Metazoa > Chordata > Actinopteri > Gadiformes > Macrouridae > Coryphaenoides > Coryphaenoides rupestris. The sequence goes on along the minus strand of PIJE02003659.1, from coordinate 34,483 downwards.
CCAGCCACCAACCACACACACTCCACAGTGATGTTGTGATTTAAACTTTTGAACGCATTTCAGTGGTGTGGGTTGATATTGCCGCTGTTTCACCTCTCTCTGCTCAGCATCCCTGCCGTCTGTGGACAGCTACCTGACCGGGGTGGCCTTCATGACGGGTGTCTACCCCAGAGTGGAGCTGCCTACCCTGCCCAACATACCCGACGCCGGGCAACACACGGTGGAGGTCAGTCAAGACCCAGAGTGGTCTCGCCAGATCTTAGGTGGTAGGACTGCTGGAGCTAAGGTTAGACCCTATTTTAGACATCAAGGGCCATGCTGAAGTGCTGAGCTACAAAAAAAAATGGTTGTTAAAGAGATGAGGATTAATTGGAATATAAATCAGTGTGGAAATCTAAGCGCGCACATATCATTCACCAAGCCCCTTGCTGCTTGGTGAATTATATGCACATAATATATAGTATGCTGTTTTAAAAGCATACTATATATTATGTACATTACATTTTCCATTACATTATGATGTGCGTGGTGCATGTACTTCCTCGGCAGCCCTGTAGCGTCTCCTTCCTCCTAGGTGTGACCGTGGTGCATGACCTCCCTTGTGCTTTTACACACACACACACACACACACACACACACACACTCACACACACACACACACACACACACACACACACACACACACACACACACACACACACACACACACACACACACACACTCACACACACACACACACACACACACACACACACACACACTCACACACACACACACACACACACACACACACACTCTCTCATTCACTCAATCACTCACTCACAATGAATTCACTCAGTCAATCCTTTATTAGTTCACTCACTCTGTCATTAATTCACTCACTCATTCATTAATTAGTTCACTTACTCCTCCATTAATTCACTCACTCACTCTTTCATGAATTCACTCACTCAGTCACTCTCTCCCTCTCCCCTCCAGATGCAGCTGTTCCCCGGCCTGTGGTTCAGCCATGCGGGTACGCTGGTGTCGGTGGAGATGGCGGTCCGGCCCAGCGCGGTGCCCAGCGTGGCCCGGGTGCAGATCCTCCGGCCTTACTGCAGTCCCACACACCACCTCGTACCCCCAGGTCTCACGGCTGGCTGGCTGGCTGGCTGCCTGGCTGGCTGGCTTTTAATGACCAAATATACTTGTATACCACGTATAGGACCCTTCTCACAGGAGGTGTCATTGTAGGACAAGCACCAGGTGTCGCTCGTAACGCTACGTACGGGTCTCCTACTTACTTTTATGTTCCAGGGCAGCACAGCAGTAGCCCACCTACTTAATGTTAATGTTGGGGGCTCCACCTGTGGTCACTGTGTCCTCCATATACACTCTGTGAAAAAGGGTCGATCGGTGTGTGGCCATTTTGTTTTGTTAATTTGCGATTCAGATTTATTTTTCGCAAAAGCACATTCCTTGTTTGTACTAGCTAAGGCAATAAAGCCGATTCTGATTCTGATTCTTCTGATTTCTGACGGATTGTGGATTTCAGGCTGCAGTCCTCTCCTCAATCCGTTCAGCTGCTGCTCCGCGGTTCCCCTGTGCAACACCACGGGCGGCTGCGTCGCGGGACACTACTGGTGCCACCTGCTGGACGCCTGCGTGGCCGTCCTCAGCCCCTGCAGCGCCTACGACCGGTCGCCCGCCGCCACGGCTAGGTTCGGCTACTCGCTGCCGCCCAGGTACCCTGCGGACGCCGCCACCGCCGCGCCGCCCTTTTACCACCTGGTGGCCGACCTGCCTCTCCGGATGGACGCCGTCCGCGAACCGACGGCCGTTCGGGTAGGTAGACGTTTATGATGTTTAGTAATGTACAGTATATGTTATATATGGCTCAGTCTTGCTCCCATCTCACCATCCCACCATCCCACCATCCCACCAGCCCCTTTAAACACATTTAATGGTTTCCCTTACAGCTGGTGCTGCCTGACAGAAAGTTCATGGTCTATCCGGACGATGTTTTGGCCGTACAACACACGCGCGACTCCGGGGAGTTCCTGCACTGTCCCGACAGCGAGCCGTCTCTCAACTCCCCCTGGCGACAGAGTTACCTGTCCCTCCGGGGCCCTGAGAGCGGGGGCTGGTGGGACGGAGGTCTCTCTTCCGCGCCCGCGGGTGGCCGCTGGGTGGACGGGGTGGTGTGCAACCTGCGGGTGCTGTACGCGGACGCCTTGCCCGGGAAGAGCCGCGAGCCGTTCCCGGGCCGCACGGAGCGACCCCGGGACGTGGACGACCTCCCCGATGCGCAGATGACCCCCGACCCTGATGTCGACGCCCCGGGTCCCACGACGCCGCCGCCGAGTCGCATATCAGGGCTTGAAGTCGTCCACCCGGTGCCTGACGACGAGAACCAGCTCCACGTTCAAGTCAACGTTCCGGTTCTCGTGGTTATAAAGATCAGGTCTGGAGGAGCGGGTGCCAGCAGTTCGTGGTCAGCGCCTGTGCTCCAGACGGGGGTCCGTTTTCGACCGTCTTGCCCAGAGGTGTTGACTCGATCCTGGGACGGTTGCGAGCGAGAGTCCCCGGGCGCCTGGTTCTCCTCCGCGACGCTCATGTTGCCGTCCGCCGGAGCGCACAGCCTGGAGGTCAGCGCGGTGAACTCGGCGAGCACCCAGAGAGTCAGCGTGAGGGTGCGGGGCTACGAGGCCGTGACAGGACTCAGCGTGGAGCCCCGCGGACACCTGAGGGTGCTGACGGACTTGGCACAGGTGTGGATGTCCTCCGTACAGACACACGCGCACACACACACACACACACACACATTCATACACATTCACACACATACACTCACACAAACACACGATTACACACACACACACACACACACACAGCACACACACACACACACCACTGTCTCTTTCACAGGTAAACACATTCACACACACACACACACACACACACACACACACACACACACACACACACACATTCACACACACACACACACACACACACACACACACACACACACACACACACACACACCACTGTCTCTTTCACAGGCAAACTCATTCACACACACACACACAACCACACACTCACACACACACACACACACACACACACACACACACACACACACACACACCACACACACACACCACTGTCTTCTTTCACAGGCAAACTCATTCACACCACACAAATACACAACACCACACAACACACACACACACACACACCACACACACACACACACACACACAGTCATTACACATTCTCACACACATTCTCACACACACACACACACACATTCACACACACACACACACACGCACACAACACACACACACATTCACACACGCACATTCTACAATCTCTCACTTTGACATTTCATCTCTCCTCCAAGTCCTTTAGAGCCAAAGTAGAAAGGGGCTCGTCTGTGGAGTTCACCTGGCTGATGGACCACCTGGAGGAGTTCACCTCTGAAGGAGACTCCTACAGCGTGGTGCTGCGGCAACCTGCTGAGTACACACTGAAGGTCAGACGGGGGAGCATCATGATTTACTGTACCATTATGTCATATACAGTATCGTGTACGGTCATGGACTCTGACTCCAGCAAGGACACTGGAAGCTGTGGGCAAAGAAAGTTTTGAGAGAAGCAGTCTATAAAACGTGGTTGTTGTTATATGATAGTCATTATATTATGCACAGGTTGTGCCGCAAACGTCTTTGTGTGTTTATTGTGACAACGTGGTTACGTAACTCGCTCTTCGTCCCACAATTTCCTGTCTCACCAGTTTCGGGGCGTACTGGTGATAATATAATTCCGTTGTTTATTGTTTTTGTCATGGATCTGGTCGTGCAACGTGCTTTGAGTTGAAGGTTTGCTGTCTGTTTTAGTGTAAAAGGTTATGTAGGATAAGCAGTATAGCTCACCTTCTATGTCCCACCCTCCAGACACACACTCCATGATGACCAAGATCAAGACAAACCCTTTCCCCCGGTGTTTCAGGTGACGGCGGCCAATCCCGTGAGCTCCCAGACGCGAGACGTTTTCCTCACGGCCGACGTCATGGCGCCGCTGGCCGACCCGGAGTTCCTGTCCGCACCGGCGCTCGTCGCTGTGGCCGACACACGCCTGTACACCGTCAGGGTCAAGGTGGACGTCGCCCTCGGGTTGACCTTCAGGTAGGAGCTATGATGTTTCTTTACCAGAACGCCCCTACATAAAAATGACCAAAAATATACAGAAAAGAGCATGATATATACAGCATTATGAGACATTTCCACGTGATTTGTATGTGTTTGCATAGGTGGAGTTTTGGGGACGAAGGTGACCATGTGAGCCATACTCATCCGGCTCCTAGTCAGACTATGGAAGGACTGGTGGAGCAGGGAGAGAGACAGGTGTATGTTCAGGACTCTACCAGCCATGCCTATCTTAACCCTGGTGAATATGATAACCCAGACAGAAAAGACAGAACAGACAGACAGACAGACAGACAGACAAAGACTGACCACTGTCTGTGTAGACTGACTCACTGTCTGTGTCAGACTGACTGACTCACTTCTGGGCTCTGTGCCGGTGTGTCTTGCAGGTGACTACACACTCCGAGTCCACATGTCCAACCCCTACGACAGCATAGAGAGTTCCTACGCCGGTGAAGGTCCGCCCCCGGCTTACCGGCCTCCGGCTCTCGTCCTCCCCTGCCGTGACCTCCGTCAGAAGGCCCTTCCACCTGGAGGTTGAGGTTCAGCCCTCGACCGAAGGCGTCTCCTACACGTGGGGTTTCGGCGACGGATCCCCGCCTCTCCTGAGCTCCGGAGGCGGGATCAGTCGCGCCTTCGGCTCGGTCGGCCTTCACAACGTCACCGTGCGTGCGGATAACGGCGTGAGCGCCCTGACGTCTTGGCTGGCGGTGGAGGTGGCCGAGGAGGTGGCCGGTTTAACTCTGAGCTCCAATGGACCCAGTGAGCTGAACTCGGCGACGGAGATCAGAGGGCAAGTGGACGCCGGAAGCAACATTGTTTGGGAGTTTAATTTCGGCGATGGGTCGCCGTTGCGGAGGCAGCCCCTCGGCGGCGCCATGTCCCCACGTGTATAGGTCTCCGGGAAACTACACGGTCGCTGTGACGGCCTCCAACTCCCTCGGTCAAGTCCGTCAGTCGATCATCATCAAGGTTTACAGATTGAACATCACTGGGAATACTGCCTACAGAATTGTGTAAGCGCGGGTTAGGGAGATACAGTTCACGGCGCTGGTAACTGGAAATGTATCCTCATGTACTTTCCACTGGGATTTTGGAGAGGCGTTGCCTTTCACTGTGGTGAATGGTAAGGCCCACAGCCACTCATACATATTCAAACACGGGGCATCTTCCGTGTGAATGTTACTGTGAATAGTCCTCTCAGCTCCGCTTGTCTCATTGCCAGCCTCTGCGTTGAGGCTTCAATATCCAGCGTGGCTTTTGCAGACACCGAAGAGCGTGGTGCCACAGGAGAACTTGTGTGTTTAGTGTTCAACATGCTTCCAAAACAGATCGGTTACCAGTTTTCATGGATAAGCTCCTCCCCCAGGGTCACTCAAGTGAACCGGCAAACGCTGACGCTTGTTTTGTCTATAATGAGGAAGGGAATGAAGACGTGTCGGTGATTGTGAGCAACAAAGTGAGCAGAAAATCTGCGAAAACCTCTATTTCCGTTCAAAGACCTGTAAGCAAACCATCTGTGGCACACAGCAGTTTAAACGGCGCGCTGACCGTCAACATGACGTCTTCCTTCTGGGTCCACAGCTGCACCGGAAGCAATTTTTCCGTTCTTTGGGATTTTGGCGATAGGTCTACGGTGGAGAGGAACCAAAATGTCTCCCACATCTTCACTGCCGCGGGACACTTCACCGTCACTGCCACACTGTTTAACACCATAAGCCGAAACTCGGCGACCCTGGAAGTGAACGTTGTACTTCCTGTGTCAGACCTTGTCCTTCACGCCGACCGGCCCTACGCTGCCGTAAGCGAGGAAACCGTTATAACGGCGGTGAGCACAGCTGTCGGTAGCACCGGGTACATTTGGTCGATAGACGGCGTGACCGTCATCGGACAGGGCGCTGATCGGCTGAGGTACGCGTTTCCCGCGCCGGGAGTGTATCGGGTCACGGCCATCGCTCAGAACCCGGTGAGCAAACAACACGCGGCCATTTTGATTGAAGCTCATGAAAGGATCGAGGGACTTCATATCGTGTGTCACAATGTGACCGGCATGAAGTATGTACCGACGAGGGAGAGTGTGCAATGCACTGCTTCCCGCGCACAAGGCTCCAATGTCACCTACGACTGGTTTTCTTTTCACAGAGGAACGAAGAAGTCTACAGGCCTTGGAGAGAGTTTCAAGCTGATGCTTGAAAGTCCTGGCGATGTCTCTGTTCATTTAACAGCCTCCAACAAGTTGGGCGAGACGATCAGTAGTGTTTTACTCGTGGCGGTAGAGCGGGTAGAGCGTGCGGAACTAACCACCCCGTCAGACACAGTAGCGGCAAGAAAACCAGTGAATATCTCTGTGAGTGTGGCGACGGGGTCCGACCTCCAGTACTATTGGTATGTAAACTCTGACCGTTCACCCCTGAGGACGCGCGCGGCGTTCATTCTCCATATGTATGGCAGTTTGGGTCACCACCGGGTCAAGGTCAGGGTGGAGAACGTTCTTGGTCACATTAGCGCCACCAAAGACTTGATGATTCAGGAGGAGGTTCAAGATGTCGACTTCCACGTCAACCAAAAGCCACGTCCATTTCACGTCAACGCAAGCGCTGTTGTTTCGCTCCGAGGGTTTGTCCGGACAGGTAGTGATCTGACCTGGGAATGGGCAGTGGGCACAAGTGTTGGAGCCGCTCTTGTTCAACGCGCTGGTCCATCCTTTAATCATTCGTTTGCACATGAAGGAGTTTACAAGGTGTCTGTGAACATCTCCAATGGGGTCAATTGGCAGGCGGTTTCTCACAGCGTTACCGTGCAGGAAGCCATCAGCGGACTGACTCTGGAGTTGAGCAGCTCTAGCGTCTGCACCGAAGACCCGGTGGTGTTCACCCCACTGGTTTCTACCGGAACTAATGTCAGCTACGTCATGACGTTTGCTGATTTGGGTTTAAATTATTCTATTACTCTAAAGGACCAGTTTGTCTTATCCGACCTCCCTGCCGGACTACACGTTGTGACGGTGAAGGTGTGGAACCTGGTCAGCAGTGCCGATGTCACTTCCTCTGTTTCAGTGAGCGAGCGAGTCAGTGGTCTGCAGGTCGATTGCTGTTCCTCCAACACGTTGAGTGCTCTGACAGACACGTTCTTTAAAGCACAAATCCAAAGTGGCTCCCCGGCCGTCTATACCTGGACGTTTTCTCTGGAGGGGTCTGTGCCTACAGAGGTCGCCGGACAGGAAGTGACCTTTGCTTCACCTGGAAGCGGCACATTGACTGTCCGTGTGGAGGCCAGCAATGGTGTCTGCTCACAATATCTGAATGAGACCTTTCTGGTCGAATGGCCTGTTGAGGATGTCCATCTTTTCTGTCAGTCAGATAACATATTTACCGGATACGTGGTCGAAATTCTGGCCAAAGTTAGTAGTGGGAGTAACCTTCAATTCCAATGGAATTTTGGAGACTCTGCTGAAGTTTTAGTTACAGACAACAACACGGCCAGTCATACATACCGTGCTCCCGGGGAGTTTGAGATCTCGGTCAATGTTTCGAATAACATCAGCCGGGTATCGGCCCGCCTCGGCGTGGAGGTCGGGGATCTACGGTGCAGCAGGCCTCAAGCTGTGTTAGTCCAGAGCCCTTCCACCATCCTGAGGTCCAGCCCCATCTACTTCGAAGCCATCGTGGACGTCAAAAACTGCTCTGCTTACAAGGCTGCGTATCTATGGGAAATATTCAGGAGGAGATCCGAAGGTGATCACGGCGTCACCGCCGTCTCAGCGGCCCTCCGCCGTCGCAGGGTTTCGGTGGCCTCGCCTCTGCTGTCCATGCCGGCGTGGACTCTGGCGGTTGGGCGGTATGACCTGGTCTTCACCGTCTCCCTGCGCGGGACCCCTCTGAGCGTCCGGCGAGAGGCGGCGTTGACGGTGGCTCACAGCTCCTTGGTGGCTGTCATCCGGGGGGGCTCCGTCAGACTGTGGCCCTCTCTCAGTGACCTGACCCTGGACGGCTCTGCGTCCCGCGACCCTGATGCTGAGAGCCCGGACGCGGAGGACCAGTTGGAGTATCACTGGGACTGGAGTGCCGACGGGGTATGGCTCTGTTATTGTACTGCAGCCTATAACAGCACTCTTTGTCTCATCATTTGTACATTTTACATTTTACATTGAGGGCATTTGGCATGCTTTTATATGATTTGTTCTCTTAGAATTCCACAGAGAACGACTCTCCGTGGCAACATATTGACAGAAACCGCAGTCACTTGACCGTCCCGGGGAGCGCACTGCACCGCGCCGGAGTGTACGTCTTCACCCTCGCCGTCCACAAGGCGGGCAGGAGGGCCGTCTCCGCCGCGCAGACGGTGAGTCAATATCGCACAGACCCGCCCGGCGCTGTAGACGATACCACCGAAGCAGCGGCTATTTAGAATCAGCATAATCAGCGGGATCCTCACTGTGCCTCAGCAGTTTGGTTTATTCCCAGCAGTAGGCAATTACCGTTGTGCACACTTGGCCGTGGGCTAACGCGAATCCATCTTTGGGCACACACAGACGCTAAGCGGCCGCGGATAAATCCTCAGTAGACCGGGCTTTAATCGATGGCAGAAGGGACGAGTCAGTCCCGAGGGTTGCAGCGTATGCGAGCGTCAAACGGCCCGCTCCGTGGCTTGCGTTGTGGCTTATTTTTTGTTGTTGTTAGGTGCGGGTGTGCGAGGCGGCCGGGCGAACGGTGTTTCCCGTGGAGGTGGACTGTGTGTCCTGTTCTCCTCCTTCGCTCTCCTGGGCCTCCTCCTCTTCCTCCTCCTCCTCCTCTTCCTCTTCCTCCTCCTCATCCCGTGGTGTGAGCGCCAGCGACGCCCTGGTGCTGACGGGACTGTGTGAGCAGTGTGACGACGACACACAGGTGAGGCCAGACCCCCTCCCACCCCCCAGACTATGGTGTTCATGTTGGAGCGGTTGCATAAGAGCATTTATAAGACAAAATGCCTTTGTTGTTTTTTCATGAATCATGAATTCAATCATCATTAATGATTCATTATTCATTATTATTTGTAGTATTATTAGCTTCTCTATATGTGAGACCTAGATTACTATTGATTATTATTGATTGATGATTAATATTATTGAAATAGCTCAATAATAAGTACTGATATTTTGCTATTTTTTGGTAAAATAATTGTATTCTTCAAAAATAAAATAGAAAAGAATAAAAAGATTCACTAGGTGTGTGTTGTAATTAAATTTTCTTTTTCTTCCCTTCTCCAGTATGAGTGGAGTGCAGAGGATCAGAACAACTCGCCGCTTGACCTGGACCTGGCGGAGGTCACCACCACCTCCACCAGGGGGGGTCGATCTCCCCACCTGGTGGTCCGTCCCGGGGTCCTGCGAGAGGGCGCCAGCTACACCTTCACCCTCAACGCCACCCAGCCGGGCGGAGGGCGGTGGGGCGGCGCCGGCCTGGCCGTAGCACCCCACCCGTCTCCCCGTGGAGGGCGCTGTGCTCTGCTGCCGGAGACGGGCATTCACCCGCTGGAGACAGAGGTGTCCTATAACTGCTCTGGTGCGGTAATAATATGTCCTCATGATAATCGTTGTTAAAGGGGACCTATCGTGCCACCATGTGCGAGTGTGATGAGTCATCGCGAGCCGTTTCACAATTGCCATGTGACTACCGTCTCGTGACATCACAAGTGGGAACGTCCACCTAGATGTATGATGACTAGATCAGTCGACCAGCCTACCCAGTGGGGACCGTACCGACAGGTAAACTGCTCTATGTCTCGGTGGACATTCCCACTTGTGATGTCACTAGACGGTAATCACACTCACGCCTGGTGGCATAATATGTCCCTTTAAATTCAAAATTATATTGCACCTTTTAATTAAGGAAATCAATAATATGTCATGCTATTCATCATCATCATCATCATCATCATCATCATCAGTACTAGTAGTAGTGGCAGTATAACAACTCATTTAAGGTAATAAAGTGCTTCACATCAAAACACAGGAATTTAATTTCACAAAAAATGCCTATGTTGCCAAAATTGACATTTAAACGTCAGTTCGCCAGCCGTATCTAACGGTGGATGAGGTATTTCATCATGTAACCCGCTGGCGTCCGGCCCTGGCCCTTGGTGTCCCGTCCGTCCTCAGGCTGGGAGCCCGGCAGCAGCGAGGGGTCCCAGCTGGTCTATACCCTCCAGGTGGCTGCGTGCCGCTCCGGCCCCCCGGCCTGCCCCCTGCTCGCGCTCTACAGGTGGGTGCTACGTCGGCCCGGCCCAGCCTAGCCTAGCCTAGCCCACCCTCGCCTAAAGCACCTAGCCTGACCAGGCAGTTTAGCATCGGACGACCGCGAACATGCAGTGAGAGGCACCTCTAAATGTCTATTAAATGGGTAATAACTGAATAATATTAATAAGAATAATAATACATTTTCATGTGTACAGGGGCACTCGCTCCAAGTTCGGGACCCTGGTGCCCGCTGGAGACCCCGATCCAGGGAGAGATGGGTCGCTGATCGCCATCACCATCCTGGTGGAAAGACCAGCTAGGGGCCAAGGTGGTGGCTCTCAACAGGTCAGTCCCTGGATCTGTCTTTTCAACCATTCTGCCTCAATATATCCATAATATATCAATATAGCCATATTACCACTTACATTTGTCATCGAGAAGCAAGCAAGAAGTGAACATAATGCAAAAATGAATATGTCTCTGTCTTTCGCAGAACCTTGCCAGTGGAACGCCCGAGAATGGGCACCGAAGCCCATGATTGGCTCAGAAACAAGAGCCAGACAGAGCTGTGGGTTTTAGCCCAACATGGCAACCCGCAGGAAATCCTCGCGTATTCCCTGGCCCTCACAAGCCACCTCAACCAGGTAGCGCCCAGGACCTCTACGTCTACGCGTTTATCTAATCCTTGCCTTGTTTTCTACTCCGAACAATCGCCTGTGTTCTTCTGCCCGTTCGACCTCTCCAAAGATGGAGGCCAGGGGGGGTGACGGCGAACCCTGGGACACGACAGACATTCGGGCAGCGGTGACGCGGTCGCTGGCCTCTCTGCCCGTCTCCACCCTCCACGACGTGGGCCAAGTCAGCTCAGCGCTGGGCCTGAGCACCGTGAGTTTCGACCTCCACCTTCGCCTCGCTTTCTGCTCATTAGCTCCCTGAATGTTCCCAAGTTCCCAAGTTCTAAAATTAGTGGGTGTTTCCCCCAGGCTGTCTCCGGTGAGGAGCCGTGGTGCGCAGGTTGTCAGGAGAAGGTTCTGGAAGCGGTGGGCAGGATGGTGCACGTGATGGACGAACACGAGGTCATCTGGGCGTCGACGTCATCGTCCTTGTCAGTTCTCCACACGGGGAGAAGCGTCCTGCACCTGATAGGTGCTTCTTACCTTAACCTGGCTCATCGGGGGTCCTGTGTAGACCTAGCAAGTAGAATATATTGTAGGGCATTGGTATGGATTTAATGTTTCTGAGGACAAAGATCATCACTCAGTCATAATCATGTTATAACATTAGTCATTATGTGCAATTAAAAATCATTATCCTGTCACATGCTAACATATCAAGTGTCACTCGATTCACACAGATGGAGATTTTTACATCAATGATTTTTCAGTGATGGATGATGATTGCTGAATGTCGGTCTTTGTGCCCTCGGCTCCTCAGATCACATCCTGACGGCGCCCTCCTGGTCCCCTGGGGTCGTCTCTGGTTCCAACGTGACCCGGCCCAACGCTCTGCAGTCCGCGGCCCTCGCGGCGCTGGGCTACGCCGGGGCGCTGCTGCGGTCCCTGGTGCGATCCCACGT
>PIJE02003659.1:0-17500 GCA_002895965.2 Coryphaenoides rupestris | reverse complement strand
ATTAAAAAACGACGGTCTAATACAACACATATCGACCGAATGTTTCCTTGCCAACGCAAAATCAATATGCCCTGAGAGCCGCAGCTGAATAAATCAATAAAAACCAATAACTTCATAGGCGAAAGTGAGTAACTCATATCTACGCACCAGTCCAGGCTGTCCCGTTATTGGAAAATGATGCACAAAATGAATTATTTTCCAATAACAGGTCATGGTTTATTCCCTACATAATATGCGAGAGACATAGTTGTATTCCACTCCCCTTAATACACTTTAATAAGAACAACTGTGGAGTCTGTGTGTGTGTGTGTGTGTGTGTGTGTGTGTGTGTGTGTGTGTGTGTGTGTGTGTGTGTGTGTGTGTGTGTGTGTGTGTGTGTGTGTGTGTGTGTGTGTGTGTGTGTGTGTGTGTGTGGTTGGTGGCTGGTTTAAAGCAGCATCACCTGGCCCTGGTCAGGCTGATTATAACCCTGTGGGCTATAATCAGCCCACACCACACACACACACACACACTCACACACACACACACACACACACACACACACACTCGGGTGGAGCGTGAACATATCAGCACACTCACGCTGCGTTCCATTTACCGTCGGAAGTCGGCGCTGGGAAAGACGTCACGGCCGAGTTGGCCGCATTCTAGTTACAACAAGTCGTTAAAAAACCAAGACGGACGCCTCCGGGAACACTTTTGTTTGTTTGTGCTTGGGTTTGCGTTAGCCGGGTTACCCATTGTTAGAGATAACCGTCGATTAAAACGTATTTCGCGACATTTTTCCCACAGAAACACCGCAGCAACATGTCCACAGATAGAGGTTGGACAGCACTGTGTGTATGACTGTCTTAATGAGACACAAATAGACAGAAGTGCTAAAAAACTGAATATTACGACAGATTTCACGACTGTTGATCAAAGTCAAGGTTATGAGATTCTTCCAACTTTTTGAGTTGGATATCCGACTTCAGGGGGGCGTTCCAGTTCCAATTTCCGACCGGGAACTCTGCCATAAACTGGTCTACAGCATGAACCTGTGTACTGGTCATTGGAGAAAAGCTCCAGAAAAGTGACAACAAGGATCTAACACATTAGCTTCTTCAGTGTTTCCCACTGTGTTTGATTATTGGCGGCGTTTTCTCTGAATTGTTTTAGTGGGCCGATCTCAGACACCATGATGCTCAGCGCGGAGACGGTTGCCGTGGGGATGACCGTGAGCGCGCTTGTGTTTCCTCTCCAATGTCTCCTCTGTTTCCTGTTCCGGAAGATACACAGCCAGGTCAACAACAAGCCACACACACGCGACACACACGCACGCACCACACACACACACACACACACACACACACACACCACACACACACACACACACACACACACATACACACATGCGAACATGCACACACTCCCTTACATGAGCAATCACACTCACACATACAGACCCAAACACATACACATACCAAAACACATACTGACGCAAATACAAGCACACACACACACACACACAGCACACACACAGCACGACACACACACAGGGATGCCACACACACACACACACACAGGCCATGCCACACTGACCAGACACCACGCACCACCACACATCAACAGCACACATACACACACACACACACACATCACACACCACAACACAACACACACCCACACAGGCATACACACAAGCCACGCACGCACGCACACACCACACCACACACACACACACACAACGAGGCATGCACCACTGACTAGACACACGTCAACCGCACACAACAACACACACACACAGGGCGATGCACCACTGACAGACACAGCGCAACACACACATCAACAGACACATACACACATACACACACACACACACACACAGACACACACACACACACGCACACGCACACACGCACGCACACTCAAGCACCCGGGCCAGTGTGTAATTGCCGTGTTCCAGATGAGGGCTCATTAGGCTGATATTAGGGGCTATGAAGTACTTCCTCGCTGTGTTTTCTCAGAACAGAACTTATCGGAGCGTGGAAACGAGGCAGTGCAGGCACGCCGGGACCCTCTGGACCGCTAGCGCTCGCACACACGTGCGTGATGGCGTCCACTTGAGGCCAAGGCGTGTTTGTTTTGTGCTTCATGAGAGGTGGCTGTTTGCCCGCCGTTGACATGGCGACAACAACCTGACTGCAGGCAAATATTAGCTAAACGTTAAAACTAGAGCGAGAGAGGACGTAATACAGATTAAATCAACTGTGAAAACAAACTCTTTTCCGTTTCCGTGTGTGTGTGTGTGTGTGTTTGTGTGTGTGTGTTTATATGTGTGTGTATGTTTGCGTGTGTGTGTGTGTGTGTTTATCTGTGCATGTGTGTGTGTGTGTGTGTGTGCGTGTGTGGTGTAATTGTCTGTGCACGTCTGTGCGTGTTAGTGTGTGTGTGTGTGTGTGTGTGTGTTTATCTGTGCACGTGTGTGTGTGTGTGTGTATCTGTGTGTGATTGTGATTTGCTGTGTGTCTACGTGTGTGCGTGTGTGTGTGTGTGTTGTGTGTGTCTTGTATGGATGGATGGATGGATGGGGGGGGTTACTCCAGGTCACACTAGACCTGTCTCTCCCCCCGTCTCCGGTCTGCCACTCGGTGGAGATGGACGTCTACCTCGGCCAATCGCCTCTCTCTGGCCCCTCCTTCCTGTCTCTGCCAGACACCTCCCACGCACCCGGGACGAGACAGCAGTCCGTCATCTGTGAGGACACGCACACACACACAACACACACACACACACACACACACGCACGCACGCACGCACGCACACACACACACATGGATGATCATAGGCATCTGTTTTCACCTCAGTAGTTCAGTTTGAACATGAAAAACACACACACACACACACACACACACACACACACACACACACACACACACACACACACACACACACACACACACACACACACACACACACACACACACACTTCCTGTAGTCTACTTTCTATCATTGCCGTCTCAACCCTGACCCATGCTCCCCTTGTGTGCTGCAACAGCTATTAGGAAGTAAAGCCTTTGACTCGGGAATACTGGAGTTCTGGGAAGCTTCTGGCCTCACCCAGGCAGGAGGTGGAGGCGGCGGCGGAGGCGGAGGTGGTCTGGGCCGCCTCGACGGAGCAGCCCTGGCGGGGTGGCCGTCCTGCGACAGCCTCGCGGAGCTCACTCTCTCCCCCACCACCACCACCTCCGGCCCCTGCTCCTCCACCTTCACCCCGGAGCCCCCGCCGCCGGTGGTCCCGGCCCGGCTGCTCCGGAGGAAGAAGGGCCCGACCACGCAGCTCCGTCTGGCGCCCGCCGCACGGCCGACCCACCGCCCACCAACCACCACCACCAACCACCACCGGCGCCACCGTCCCGACCGCGTGTCCCGCCCCCATGCGCGAGTCCGATCCGATTGGCCGCCGGTCCCCTGCGGGCAGAGCACGTCCCAAACCACATGACCCGTACCCGTACCTCACCACGAGTTTCCTGACGCAGTCTGGTAAGACCCCGCCCCCTCCGCCCCCCCCCCCTCCCCTCCCCCCACAATGGAAGCCACGCCCATTGAAGCTTGCGTTTGTTATTTCATGTGTTGTCATCTTTGTCTGGTTTCTGTCTCGTCGTCGTTTATTTTGAACGCAGAACGTGCATCGCTAAAGTATTGCAGCTGGGTTGTATAAACGTGCACTGATTTGCATCTGGTGGTCCCGAGACACGAAATACAACTCTGTTTATGACATGAACCACGCCCCCCATACAACACAACACACAACACGAGCAGTGAGACACAATACACACACCACAAGCTAGAGTGTCAGCTGGGAGCACACACACACACACACACACACACACACACACACACCAGATGATTTGCATGCATCCGACAACCGTGCGCGATACAAATATTTTATTCATAAGTCTGACGATGTGCAATGCTTAACATCTGCTGTGGGCTCCGCG
The DNA here is from genome assembly GCA_002895965.2 of Coryphaenoides rupestris. Classification (NCBI taxonomy): domain Eukaryota; kingdom Metazoa; phylum Chordata; class Actinopteri; order Gadiformes; family Macrouridae; genus Coryphaenoides; species Coryphaenoides rupestris. The sequence goes on along the minus strand of PIJE02003659.1, from coordinate 13,523 downwards.
GGAATTACCTCTAAACGATGTATGAATGTGTTCCTGCTGTGATGCTGCTGATGTTGTTGTTGTTGTTGTGGTTGTCAGAGGAGAACCTCCTCCGATCCATCCAAACAAGCGGAGGAACCGCCGGACGATGAAGAGCGGTGGCTCCACCTCCGACAGCGGAGCCGCTACTTCCCCGCGCACGGTCATCCTGGCCTCCTCCCTCCTCCTGTCCTCCTCGTCGTCCTTCCTCATCCTCCTTCGTCCTCCTTTCACAAACACGTGCGTATCAGAACCGCGAAGGACAATAAACCTGCCGAGTCTGCGATCAAACACACATTTGAGAGGTTCCACTTCAGACACACACAGAGACGCTGAGGAGGACACTTCGCCTCGGGGAGAGCAGAGGCCTCGAATGAAAGGACCTTCCTCGCAGATTAAGAAATGGAGATAAGAGGAATCATAACTCATGGACCTAATGCGCCTTGATGAATATATAAGTCTGCGTTCATTGCATTATTAATTGTTCTTCATTTCATTTTGGTTGAATTTCCCATTTCCCGCTTTCAGCCAGAGTAGCTGCTACAGCCCCGGTTGCTGGTCGGACGCCTTGAGTTCCGAGTTCAAAGGTCACGGCGAGTCAGAGGCCTGGAACTCCGCCCCCCGCTCCCGCTCCCGCTCCCTCCCCCTCCCCGGGCTCCCTGTACCGCTGCCCCTCGGCCCTGACCCTCCACTCGGTGGCCAGCACCTTCCTCCCGAGCCCCTCCCCTGACTCCCTCCGCTCACCGTCTGCCACGCGCATCGGTGAGTACCCCGCCACACACACACACACACACACACACACACACACCACCCACCACCCCCTCAACATTTAAAGGTGCAATATGCAAAAAAAATAAAGCATTGAAATGTGTATGTTACCTCCAAGTGTAGTATAGTACTCTCTACTCTAAAGCTCAAAATACGAGAATAGAATCCCGAAAAAGAATGTAGAATAGTAATCTCTTATACAGCAGTATTTACAACTATAGTAATCTGTTCCAGTAAATGCAACGATACTAATCTTATTCCAGATAAACAACGTACACACATCATATGGGATATCACCTATTCCAGGAACGATTAAAGCTTAGCCCCTGATAGCAGTAATCGCCTTGATAATGCGTAGATGGGGGAAATACTCTTTACTCTCGGACGATAGATTTATGTGCGTTTTATATTTCTATGTGTTTTTACCAGGGTTCTTTTTTACTCATTTTACTTGCTACTTAGCATTGTTGGCACTTAGCATTGTTGTTGGTTCTCAGATGTAGGCAACTTGCAAGCAATTATGAAACTCTTCGTCTCGTAAATATGAATGCTTGAAAAACACACATACTCTTCAGGTACCACAGTGATATATTGCTGCCTCTCCTTCAACAAATGTACTCTTTGTAAGTCGCTTTGGATAAAAGCGTCTGCCAAATGCCCTAAATGTAAATGTAAATGTGAATGTACTTAATTTGTACTGGAATTCTTATATAACTCTCAGGTCTTTTAGTTTAAAATGAGGAGTCACCTGATGAAATAAATAAATGAAAAAAATGGACTTAAAGACTTAAAAGCCCTCGCACACCTCCACCCCAGGCGTGGCCCGCGGACGGCCCGGCTGGCTGCTCCCGGCCTGGGCGCTGCGTGTCCTCTGTCCCCTGGTGGCGGCGGCGCTGGCGGTCAGCCTGGCGTGCGTGGGCCTCTACGGCGGCCGATTCCCCCGCGCCGTGGTGCTCATGTGGCTGACCTCCGTGCTGTCGGCCTTCCTCTGCTCCGCTCTGCTGCTGGAGCCTCTCAAGGTGACCCCCCGCCGCCAACCGCCGCCCCCGCCGCCACCGCCGCCGCCGCCGCCGTTGTTGCTCGCACTGGAAACTTGATTATCGATGATTAATATTGTTGATAATTATTAACTTCAATGATACATCAGTATGCCTTTGTTGTTGCTGTTGTTCGATTATTTCGGTGATCCTGTCATTTTAAGCACTGTTAGTTGGTAGTTTTCTGAGTAATTTTGAACGTCACCTTTGGGGATGGTTGGTGGATGTGGAAATTGGATTCTCTATCCATCCATCCACCCATCTATCAAAAAAATGGATGGGTGGATGGATGGATCCACCCATCCAAATGGATGAAACAGGAATAAATCCCGTTTCATCCATCCATCATTCATTGATCTATCTTATCAATTGTTTCATCCAACCGTCATCCATTCATCATCTATCCCACAGTCATCCATTATTATTCATCAATGTATCCATCCATCCATCGTTCCATCCACCCTCCAACCCGGTCAGTCCTCCATCTCACTAAACCCCGGGCCCCTGCTCTGTGTAATGGATTGCATTTATCCAAAGCACTTTCACAGTATTGCCTCACATTCACCCATTCATACACCGACGGCGGTGTCAACCATGCAAGGTAACAACCAACACGTCAGGAGCAGTTAGGGTTAGGTGGCGTCTTGCTCAGGGACACCTCCACACTTAGCTAGGAGAGAGGTAGAGAGAGAGAGAGAGAAGAGAGAGAGAGGAGAGAGAGATAGAGAGAGAGAGAGAGAGGAAGACAGAGAGGAGAGGGAGAGAGAGAGAGAGAGAGAGAGAACAGAGAGAGACACACACACACAACACACACACACACAGAAAGAGAGAGAGACAGGAGAGAGACAGAGGGGAGAGAGAGAGAGGGAGGAAAGAAGAGAGAGAGAGGAGAGAGGGAGGGAGAGAGCGGGTGAGACACAGAGAGAGAGAGAGAGACACACACACACACACACAGAAACAGGGAGAGACAGAGAGGGTGAGAGAGAGAGAGAGAGAGAGAGAGAGAGAGAGAGAGAGAGAGACACACACACACACGCAGAAACAGGGAGAGACAGAGAGGGCGAGAGAGGGTGATAAATAGAGAGATAAAGAGAGAGACAGAGACAGATCAGTGAACTCCTCCTCATCTTGTGTCTCCATGACGTCTCCCCTCCTCCCCGGCATACCTTCATGAGGGAGCGCAGCGCCCGGACTTTCCGCGCCTCCTCGCGGGCCTGCAGGAGGCCGTAGCCGCAGGGCGGGCGCACCGCGGCCCCCGGCCCCCCCTCCTCCGGCCTCCTCCTCACCGCTGCCCCCGGCCCCCCCGCCTCCAGCCTCATCACCTCGGCCCCCCGGGACAGCAGGTCGTCCACCTCCGCGTCCACGGGCCGCCACAGCAGCGTGTAGAACAAGGCCTGCGCACACACCTGGGGGCGGCCAGTAACTCAGGGGGTAAGAGCGGTTGTCTGGCAACAGGAAGGTTGCTGGTTCGATCCCCGGGCTCCTCCGCCTCCTAGCTAAGTGTGGAGGTGTCCCTGAGCAAGACGCCACCTAACCCTAACTGCTCCTGACGTGTTGGTTGTTACCTTGCNATGAGGAGAGGTCGAACGGACAGGGAGGCGGAGAGGCCTCGCCCGAGAGACCACCGGAGCCGCACGCAAACGCACACGAGCAGGCCCGTCTCCCGGTGGTGCTGCGTGAAGTCCACGGACAGACGCCTGAACCTGACCGGGAGAGATCGCCACGTCAAGTCAGGCTTTGTTTTCTAATCGCCCCTTCAGCAAAACACACCGGGTCTCACCGGGCGTCACCACAAACCCCCGAGTCCTCGAGCAGACGGGGAACAAAAGCGCACAAGAAGGCGGGAACATATGACATAGCAGAAGGAAGGGGGGGAGGAGGGACCCATGACGCACAACCTCAACGACCTCACTTACTGTGCCGTGGCCCCGCCCACCACAGACAGCTCGGCCAGCAGCCGTCGCGTGGCCTCGGTGGCGTTGCCCAGAGGGACGACCTCGCTAGCGCCTCCCAGGTAGGCCGTGACCCGTAACCGTGGCAACCCTACGAGGCGCCCGGGCCACGGGTTCTGGTGGAGGTGTGGCACCAAGACACCGTCCATCCACCGCCACGCGTCCGACCAGCTGAGTTAACATGGAGCACAGGTTGAAGGGGATATATTACGCCACCAGGCGTGCGTGAGTGTGATTGGCCATTGCGAGCCATTTCACAATTGCCACGTGACTACCGTCTAGTGACATCACAAGTGGGGAATGTCCACCTAGATGTATGCTGACTAGATCAGTTTACCTGTCGGTACAGTACAGTCCACTGGGTAGGCTGGCAGACTGATCTAGTAATCATACATCTAGGCGGACATTCCCACTTGTGATGTCACTAGACGGTAGTCACATGGCAATTGTGAAACGGCTTGCAATGGTCAATAGCACTCACACCTGGTGGCATAATATGTCCCCTTTAATGTGTGTGTGTGTGTGTGTGTGTGTGTGTGTGTTTCCTTCATTAACTTAACCACTATTGTCTCATTATCATAAGATCGATATATTGCCCTAGTTATATATATTGCCCTAGTTATATAGGTATGTGTGTGTGTGTGCGGCTCCGGTGGTCTCTCGGGCGAGGCCTCTCCGCCTCCCTGTCCGTTCGACCTCTCCTCATCCCTCCGCCCTCCGGCCCAAACCTGCAGTTGGCCCTGACGGTACACCACCACCGCCACCACCACCACCACCACCACCACAAATACAGCAGTGGCGTCACCAATTTGCACCAATCGCAACATACAATGAAAAACCCTTGTCTGGCGCTTTGACTGCGCGGCTGCATTTGCGTGATTCGCGTTCATTTTTGTAAAGATTAACGATTCACAACTTGCACTGTAGGTTCTCCTTTTCACCTCTGGCCTCCTCTTCCTGGCGGGCGAGGTGCGCGCCATGGCGACCGAGCGCGCTCAGTACGTGCACCAGGGCGGGCATTGGCTCCAGCTCTGCGTCGCCTCGTTGTCCCTGGCGACGGCGATGCTCCAGCTGCAGTTCCAGTCGCAGGCGTCTTCCTGCATCCAACAGGTAGACGCAAAAAATGAACCCCAATTCGTTCAGATATATTCCAAAAAGACTCAAGATGCAGAGCTACTTTGGTCGGTTGCGGCCTGGTGTTCATATGCTATATGCTGTATCTTCTAGCTCCAGTCGACGGCAGACGTCTTCGTTGACTTCCACAGCGTTGCTTTGCTGTCCGCGAGGTCGTCCCAGTTCGCTGCCGTGCTCCTGACTCTGCTGCTTCTGAAGGTATCGCGCATCCGTCTCTCTCTGTGTTCTTCACGGTGTTCCCGGTTAGGAACATTGCACTTCAGGAGCGAAACACCGTGCGTTAGTATCTCAGGATACAGGAGATCTTGTTGTTCTTCTCCTCGATCTGTTAACTCCAATTTGTAACGTCCTGTCATGGTTTGCCGTTTGTGTTGTTTTGGGTGTAATCTGTTTTCTGGTATTTTCTTCTTTATTATACAGTGTGTGTGTAAATGTGCTTATTCTTATTTTCCTTTTCTATATTTCTATGATTTCATAATGTTGCTTTTAAATAGCTTTCTGTTGCTGTTCGACTCCCAGAGGAAAGGTTGTGGGTTCGATTCCCAATTCCCCAATATCACGCTATCTGTAGGCATCCTTGAACAAGATGCCTAACCCCGAACTACATTTACATTTACATTTAGGGCATTTGGCAGATGCTTTTATCCAAAGCGATGGACAAAGAGTACATTTGTTGAAGGAGAACTCCTCCTCACTCATCAATTAATTCAAGTTGCTTCGGATGAAAGTGTCTCCTAAATGAAATGGCCCATACAAAGAACAACTGTATCTAATAAGAAGCCACAGCTACTAGCTAGTATGTAGAAACGAGTCTATAACTATATAACTGTCGTGTGGCAGCTGCCGGGCACCCTGCGGTTCGTGCGTCGCTGGGTGCTGATCTGCAGGGTGCTGGCGTCGGCGTGGAGGGAGCTGGCTGCTGTGGTCCTGCTGCTGCTGCTGCTCTTGATGCTGTGCGCACACACCGGGCACGTGGTGAGGACACACACACACACGCACACACACACACGCGCGGGCACACACTCACACACACAGACACACACACACACACACACACACACACACACACACACACACACACGCACACACACACACACGCACACACACACACACACACACACACACACACACACACACGTCACACACAGCCACACAATGCACGTACAGACTGCACCTCCTCCATCTTTCTCTCTCTCCTCCTCTCTCTCTCTCTCCTTCTCCTCTCTCTCTCCCTCCTCCTCCTCTCCTCTCTCTCCTCCTCTCCTCTCTCCTCCCTCTCTCCCTCCTCCTCTCTCCTCCTCTCCTCTCTCCTCCTCCTCCTCCTCTCTCCCTCTCCTCTCCCCCCTCCTCTCCTCCTCCTTCTCCTCTTCCTCCTCTCTTCCTCCTCCTCCTCCTCCCCCTCCTTCTCCCCTCCTCCTCCCCCCTCCTCTCTCCTCTCTCCTCTCCTTCTCCTTTCTCCTCCTCCTCTCCTCTCCTTCTCCTTCTCCTCTTCCTCTCTCCTCTCTCTCCTCCCTTCCCTCCTCCCTCTCCTCCTCCTTTCCTCCTCCTTCTCCTCTCTCCCTCCTCTTCCTTCTCCTTCTCCTCTCTCCTCCTCCTTTTTTCCCCCTCCTCCTCCTCCTCCCCTCTCCTCCCCCTCCTCCCCCTCCTCCTCCTCCTCCTTCTCCTCCTCTCCTTCTCCTCCTCCTCTTCCTTCTCCTTCCTCCTCTTCCTCTTCCACCTCCTCCTCCTCCCTCCTCCTCCTCCTCCTCCTTCCTCCTTCCCCCTCCTCTTCCTCCTCCCTCCCACAGCGTTCTCCGTGTCCACCGAGGGCTTCGGCTCCGTGCGGCAGGCGGGGGCGTCCGTCCTGTCTCTGCTGCGGGGCCGTGTGGTTCTCCGCAGGCTGTGCGGGGCCCACCCGGCGCTGGGCCCCCTCTACGCGCTCCTGCTGACGGGGGGAGGCCTCTGGGTGCTGGCCAGGCTCTGTGGCGCCGTGCTGATCCGTAACTACAGGTACTGATGCAGTGATCGGAAGTAATCAGAAACCATAGCTCACCAAACAGTGATGGTTTAGAGGCCTTAGTGCAAACTAAATACTAGCGTTGATGTATAGCTTTAGCTTCTGGCCTGTGTAGATCTCACTCACTGGGACGATGGGTGCGTTTCTCAGGGCGTCGAAGGCGGAGCTGTACCGTCCGGCCATGGAGCCTCAGGACTACCAGATGGTGGAGTTCTTCATCAAGAGGCTCAAGTTGTGGATGGGCCTCACCAAGGCCAAAGAGGTCAGAGGTCAACGTGCGTCCAGACTCTAGGCTTGGCATGGTGATGCTTTCAACTTCTGACCCCAGTCTCTCTCTCTGTCTCATTCTCTCGCTCTCTCTCTCTCTCTGTCTCTCTTTCTCATTCTCTCCCTTTCTCTCTGTCTCTCTTTCTCATTCTCTCCCTTTCTCTCTCTGTCTCTCTTTCTCTCCTCTCTCTCTCTCCTCTCTCTCTCTCTCTCCTCTCTCTCTCTCTCTCTCTCTCTCCCTAGTTCCGGCACAGGGTCAAGTTTGAAGGCATGGGGTCCCCTCCCTCCAGGGGCTCCTCCAGCTCCTCCTCCCCCTTCACTCCCTCCCCCTCGGTGTCGTCCTCACCCCGACCCCCACCCCCACCCTCCCCCTCCCCCTCCGCCCTGTCCCTGAGGTCCGAGGAGGACGGGTGCGGGCTGTTGGCGGACCCTCATTCGGCGGCGCCACCACCGGCACCACCGCCACCGGCACCACCACCACCCATCCCGGACCTCCAGCTGGACCGGCTGCTGCCCGGCGTGGACGCCATGCTGTCCGGGTTCGAGCGTGTCGCCCGGGTCACGGAGGAGATCCACTGCCTGGAGGTGAGCCTGGAGGAGGCACAGAGCAGGGCCAGGGAGAGGAGGAGGTGGAGGAGGTGGAGGAGCAGGGAGAGGATGATGGCGGTTGTCGACGACGATGAAGAGGAGGAGCAGGGGGTGGAGGAGGAAGAGGAAGCTGAGGAGATGGCGATCGGGGAGTCAGTAGAGACACAGGATGAAGGAGGAGGAGGAGGAGGTGGCGGGGGAGGAGGAGGAGCCGCCAGACGCAGGAAGGTGAGCGTGATGCACCCCCGTAGGCCCCGGATCTCCCTGCCGTCCACCGCCTCCTTCGACCCCTCCACCCTGCTCCAGTCCTCCCCCTCCGCCCTCCGCCAACACCACCTCGGCCGCCTGCGCAACTCCTGCTCCGAGTCCCACTCGGCCGAGCTCTCAACGTCCTCGCCCCGTTTCCCCACTGGAGCCCACCTCCAGGGCCCGCCATCCAGCGTCGAGCCCGTCCCCAGACGGAGGGCCTGGCATTCGGGGAGCTCGCATTCGGCCGACGCGGCCCTCAGGGTCCCCTGGGTGTCCGACGGGAGTGGACCGGCGGTGGGGTGCGGGTACGGAGGGGAGGCCCTGGCGGCGTACAGCAGACCCTGGAGTGAGGAGGGGCTGAGGGGCCTTGTGGGTGACGGAGCCCCCATAAAGAGAAAGGCCTGGATCTCTGAGGGAGCAGAGAATGAATAGTCCTGACACACACAGAGAGAGAGAGAGAGAGAGAGAGAGAGAGAGAGAGAGAGAGAGAGAGAGAGAGAGAGAGAGGAGAAGAGAGAGAGAGAGAGAGAGAGAGAGAGAGAGAGAGAGAGAGAGAGAGAGATGAGTCAATTTGTTGACTATTGAGGGAATACTTTCTTCTCCTTAATAGTCTCGTTGAAAAGCAAGTTTTCAGAGATTGTAGTTTTTTTTAATCATTTCTTTTGACCTATTATACGTACGTTTGTCTGACAAAATGTATATAATATTGTATATAATAAAGACAAGTGACCCCATGGTCTCCAGCACAAACGTCTCATTGTTTCAAATCATTTTAATGAAAAGAAAAACAGCAATCCAGAATGGACGGGAAGGAAAGTCATCGAACCAGAGCAAGAAACTAAATCAGTTGATGAATGATACGTTTACCGATACTGTCGAACTTGTATTTATTCAAGAATTAGCTGTTGCAAAACTCTTGCACTCTTGCAAACATAAATCCTCACTATAAAAGTGCAACGGCAGAGAACGTTTCCTGCCTTCAATAGTGTACAAATGAACACTAAGTTGCCAGATTGCAATTTGTTCGTCACAGACTAATGCTCCTTGGTTGGGTTCCATCCATCCATCCATCCATTTTTCGTCCGCTTATCCGGGGCCGGGTCGCGGTGGCAGCCGGCTAAGCAGGGCCCCCCAGGCTTCCTTCTCCCCAGCCACACTCTCTAGTTCCTCCTGGGGGGTCCCGAGGCGTTCCCAGGCCAGATGAGATATGTAATCCCTCCAGCGAGTTCTGGGTCTGCCCCGGGGTCTCCTCCCAGTTGGACGTGCCCGGAAAACCTCCAAAGGGAGACGCCCGGGGGGCATCCTAATCAGATGCCCGAACCACCTCAGCTGACTCCTTTCGATGCGGAGGAGCAGCGGCTCTACTCCGAGCTCCCTCCGGATGTCTGAGCTCCTCACCCTATCTCTAAGGCTGAGCCCAGCCACCCTGTGGAGGAAACTCATTTCGGCCGCTTGTATCAGCGATCTCATTCTTTCGGTCACTACCCAAAGCTCGTGACCATAGGTGAGGGTTGGAACGTAAGATGGGCCAGTAAATCGAAAGCTTCGCCTTCCGGCTCAGCTCCCTCTTCACCACAACAGACCGGTACAGCGCCCGCATCACTGCAGACGCTGCACCAATCCGTCTGTCCATCTCCCGCTCCATTTTGCCCTCACTTGTGAACAAGACCCCGAGATACTTGAACTCCTTCGCTTGAGGCAGCAACTCACTCCCAACCCGGAGGGAACACTCCACCGTTTTCCGGCAGAGAACCATGGCCTCAGACTTGGAGGTGCTGACTCTCATCCCGACCGCTTCACACTCGGCTGCAAACCGCCCCAGTGCATGCTGGAGGTCACGGTCTGATGTAGCCAACAGAACCACATCATCTGCAAAGAGCAGAGATGCAATTCTGAGGTCCCCAAACCGGACACTCTCCTCACCTCGGCTGCGCCTTGAGATTCTGTCCATGAAGATCATGAACAGAACCGGTGACAAGGGGCAACCTTGGCGGCCACTGAGAACATGCTTGACTTTGTGCCGAGAATACGGACGCAGCTCGCACTTTGTTCGTACAGGGACCGAATGGCACGTACCAACGGCCCCGGTACCCCATACTCCCGTAGTACCCCCCACATGATTCCCCGGGGGACACAGTCCACAAAGCACATGTAGACTGGATGGGCAAACTCCCATGCGCCCCCCAACAACCCTGCGAGGGTAAAGAGCTGGTCCACTGTTCCACGGCCAGGACGGAATCCGCATTGTTCCTCCTGGAGCTGAGGTTCGACAATCGGCCGGAGCCTCCTTTCCAGCACCCTGGAATAAACTTTCCCGGGGAGGCTGAGCAGTGTGATACCCAATAGTTGGAGCACACCCTCCGGTCCCCTTTCTTGAAAATGGGGACCACCACCCCGGTCTGCCATTCCACAGGTACTGTCCCCGACCTCCACGCTACATTGACTAGGCGTGTCAGCCACGACAGCCCGACAATGTCCAGAGCCTTCAGCATCTCAGGGCGAATCTCATCCACACCTGGCGCCTTGCCACTGAAGAGCTTTTTGACTACTTCAGTGACCTCTACCAAGGATATGGGTGAGACTTCCCCCGAGTCTTCAGACTCTGCCTCTTCCACAGAGGACGTACTGGTCGGGTTCAGGAGCTCCTCAAAGTGTTCTTTCCACTGCCCGCCAATATCCTCAGTCTGGGTCAGCAGTTTTCCTCCCCGACTGAGCACAGCCTGAGCCAAGCCCTGCTTTCCCTTCCTGAGTCGCCGGACAGTTTGCCAGAACCTCCTTGAGGCCAACCAAAAGTCCTGCTCCATGGCCTCCCCGAACTCCTCCCACACCCAGGTTTTTGCTTCAGCAACCACTGAAGGTACCTGTCTGCTGTTTCAGGAGACCCCTGGGCCAACCAGGACCGAAAGGCCTCCTTCTTCAGCCTGACGGCTTCCTTCACCGCTGGTGTCCACCAACGGGTTCTTGGGTTGCCGCCACGACAGGCACCGACAGCCTTTTGACCACAGCACCGAGCTGCAGCCTCTACAATGGAGGCTCTGAACATGGCCCACTCAGGTTCCATGTCCCCAACCTCCCCCGGGATGCACGAGAAGTTCTTCCGGAGGTGGGAGTTAAAGACCCTACGGACAGGGGCTTCCACCAGACGTTCCCAGTTCACCCTCACTACACGTTTGGGTTTACCAGGTCTGTCTGGCAGCCTCCCGCGCCATCTGATCCAACTCACCACCAGGTTTAGTTGCATTTAGTTTCCCTTTATGGAATAAATACGCCGTAACCCTGGCTCTGTCTGCTTTATTATGATTGGTGCACGCACTCCACTGTCTCGCTAGGCCGGGCTGCCGCAGTATTTTAAATTCCATGGACGTGTAGAATGAGACATTGACATATTGCAGACCAGCAATTACGGTGATTAATAACAATCGGCTTGCCTATGCCTCTGATGCTAATCTGGTCCCTTTTGGAAATCCTCTGGTGTTTCTTTTCATCAAGATTGTGCAGAAGTGCAAGCACTCTGTGTTTATTGGTTTGTGTAATCGTCCAGTTGACATTGACTTGAGGTCATTGTTGTTGGCTTTGCTATCGCTTCTCATGGAAACGGTGTGCCTGCGTGTGTGTTAATTATCGTGGAGATTACAACGGATGTACAACGTCAACGCTAGTGTATATATAGATGCTGTGCAGCCATCTGGGATTACAATTGGACTTCTGTTGAGTCTCCAGGTGAGCGGCACTCCCAGCGTCCAGCCAGGCATCGTTCACCTCGCTCAGATCTCCAACATATTCATTTAGAATTTACAGCGAGTGAAAAATGTGTGTTGTTTTGCTGAATGACTTGTTCTTTGTTCTTCCACAGTTGACATTAAAGCCAAGACGATGAAACTCGCCATCACTTTGTGCGCCCTGGTGGCACTGGCCGAGTGCCTCCTCCAGTAAGTCTCTCTCCTTGGACTTCCTGATGAAGTCACTTGTCTTACAACTTTTGCCGTAACTCTTAAGAATATGCTACTACTGCACTGTAGCCTATTCATTAATCCTGTCCACTGGAGGTACACATAACGGTTAAATAAATTATGCATTTGTGTTTGGCATTGCAAATAACCTCCCAATTCAAAATGTTTTCAAAATGTCTATTTCGAACTGAAACTGAAAAAGTTCTTTACTTCGTGTGTATTCAACACATGAGGTTTTGTGTCAAAATAAAAATAAAATGCAGGATTTTAAAAACAGCCATTTTAGGCTAGATAGGCGGGAATAGACCCGGTTCACGGACCGGGTTGGGCCCAGTCGGAGTTGAGTCTGATGGCTGACGCACTCCTCCTCCTCTGGCCCCCAGGGTCCCTCTGATGAAGATGAAGACGGCGCGGGAGACCCTGGAGGAACAGGGTCTGTGGGAGGAGTACAGACTCAAGTACCCCTACAACCCCACCATCAAGTTTGACCAGAGCTTCATGGTCGCTGGCGAGCAGATGACCAACGATGCCGACGTAAGTGAAGGTGTAAACCGGATTGCCCCCCCCCTCCGCACCGGGAGAGTGTGAACAGGGAGGTGGGGAGGGAGGGAGAGAGGGAGGGAGCAGTTGGGTTTGGCTCATGGACAGGTCTGAATGCATGGGAGGTGAGGTTGGGTTGGGATGAATGCATACATGGATGGATGGATGTTAAAGAGGGGGTGAGTGGAGAGGTGGAAGGCAGTTACATCACTGGTTGGACACTCAATAAATGTTTGGAATGAGAGGGGAATTGATTCCTCCTCCTCCTCCTCCTCAGCTGGCCTACTACGGAGTGATCTCCATCGGAACTCCTCCTCAGTCCTTCACGGTCGTCTTCGACAGCGGCTCCTCCAACCTGTGGGTGCCCTCCATCTACTGCAGCAGCCCCGCCTGCAGTATGTACATGCACACACACGCACACACACACACACACACACACACACATATGCACACACAATCTTGCACGTACACACACACACACACACACACTTGCACTTTTGCACATGTATGCTACCCTGGAAATCCAGAGTTGTCCCGAGAGCACAATTTGAATTTGCTCAGCGAGTACTCTGGTAATGAGTAACATGCTCATTAGCTATTCCTGTTGTTCCGAACATAAACCAATCACATCGGTGTATCTGATATAGGCGGGCCAGAGCGGGCTAAATAGATGACGTCAGCGCTGCGACGGAATCAGTCAGTAAACATTGCAAGATGGCTATCGAAAATGTTGACCGAGTATCTGTACAAACTAGGGATGCACCGATTTCAGACTGAGTACAAGTACAAGTACTTACATTTGGGTACTTGCCGATACCGAATACCGATACGAGTACTTAATAAAACCATTACAGTTCTAATGACTTTGAAAACATGTTATTTTTTGTCTGTGGGGGGGGGGGGTGCTCCGTTAATTTGCGGTTCTGATGGTGAGGGGGGTGGTGCTCCGTTAATTCGCGGTTCTGATGGGGGGGGGGGGGGGCTCCGTTAATTTGCGGTTCTGATGGGGGGGGGGGGGGGGTGG
>PIJE02003658.1:17500-35920 GCA_002895965.2 Coryphaenoides rupestris | reverse complement strand
TGTACGTGAGGTCGTGTGGATCTCTCTCTCTGTCTCTCTCTCTCTGTCTCTCTCTCTCTCTGTCTCTCTCTCAGTCTCCTTGTCTGTCTCTCTGTCTCTCTCTCTCTGTCTCTCTCTCTCTCTGTCTCTCTCTCAGTCTCCTTGTCTCTCTCTCTGTGTCTCGGTACTCACGTCGGCTCCGTCGTGTCCGTCCCTCAGGTTGTACGTGAGGTCGTGTTGGATCTCTCTCTCTGTCTCTCTCTCTCTGTCTCTCTCTCTCTCTGTCTCTCTCTCAGTCTCCTTGTCTGTCTCTCTGTCTCTCTCTCTCTGTCTCTCTCTCTCTCTGTCTCTCTCTCAGTCTCCTTGTCTCTCTCTCTGTGTCTCGGTACTCACGTCGGCTCCGTCGTGTCCGTCCCTCAGGTTGTACGTGAGGTCGTGTTGGATCTCGCCGATGAACTTCTGGGCGTACTCCGGGTAGAGCTTGAGGACGTCCCTCAGTCCCTTCAGGCTGATGTACTGCAGGTCACAATAGGTCAACGCCTGGACGTCCGCGTTCGTCTTGATCACCTGCTCCCGGGTCAGAGAGTCCGAGCCAATCAGGTCGCCTTTCCCTGTCGTTGGGGGGACACAGGACACGATGTGATGTCATCTCTGTCCAACTGGAAGGTGTACAGTGATGAGACGAGATCGTTCTGGATATACTCTCTGTCTGCATGGCCACAGTTACGATGACGTTATGTTGACTTCTGTCTGTCTCCTCCTCTCTGTCTCCCCCTGTCTGTCTCCTCCTCTCTGTCTCCCCCTGTCTGTCTCCCCCTGTCTGTCTCCTCCTCTCTGTCTCCCCCTGTCTGTCTCCTCCTCTCTGTCTCCCCCTGTCTGTTTCCCCCTGTCTGTCTCCCCTCTCTGTCTCCCCTGTCTGTTCCCCCTGTCTGTCTCCTCCTCTCTGTCTCCCCCTGTCTGTTTCCCCTGTCTGTTCCTCCTCTCTGTCTCCCCCTGTCTTTCTCCTCCTCTCTGTCTTCCCCTGTCTGTCTCCTCCTCTCTGTCTCCCCCTGTCTGTCTCCCCCTGTCTTTCTCCTCCTCTCTGTCTCCTCCGTCTCTACCCGACTTCTGTCCCCAGACACAACAGACAGACTCTGCTGTCCCCCAGAAACCACAGACAGACTCTGCTGTCCCCCAGACACAACAGACAGACTCTGCTGTCCCCAGACACAACAGACAGACTCTGCTGTCCCCCAGACACAACAGACAGACCTACTGTCCCCAGACACAACAGACAGACTCTGCTGTCCCCCAGACACAACAGACAGACTCTGCTGTCCCCCAGACACAACAGACAGACTCTGCTGTCCCCAGACACAACAGACAGACTCTGCTGTCCCCCAGACACAACAGACAGACCTTCTGTCTCCAGACACAACAGACAGACCTACTGTCCCCAGACACAACAGACAGACTCTGCTGTCCCCCAGAAACAACAGACAGACTCTGCTGTCCCCAGACACAACAGACAGACTCTGCTGTCCCCAGACACAACAGACAGACCTTCTGTCTCCAGACACAACAGACAGACTCTGCTGTCCCCCAGACACAACAGACAGACCTTCTGTCTCCAGACACAACAGACAGACTCTGCTGTCCCCAGACACAACAGACAGACCTTCTGTCCCCAGACACAACAGACAGACTCTGCTGTCCCCCAGAAACAACAGACAGACCTTCTGTCCCCAGACACAACAGACAGACTCTGCTGTCCCCCAGACACAACAGACAGACCTTCTGTCTCCAGACACAACAGACAGACTCTGCTGTCCCCAGACACAACAGACAGACCTTCTGTCCCCAGACACAACAGACAGACTCTGCTGTCCCCCAGACACAACAGACAGACCTACTGTCCCCAGACACAACAGACAGACCTTCTGTCTCCAGACACAACAGACAGACTACTGTCCCCAGACACAACAGACAGACTCTGCTGTCCCCCAGACACAACAGACAGACTCTGCTGTCCCCCCAGACACAACAGACAGACCTTCTGTCTCCAGACACAACAGACAGACTCTGCTGTCCCCCAGACACAACAGACAGACCTTCTGTCTCCAGACACAACAGACAGACTCTGCTGTCCCCCAGACACAACAGACAGACCTTCTGTCCCCAGACACAACAGACAGACTCTGCTGTCCCCCAGAAACAACAGACAGACCTTCTGTCCCCAGACACAACAGACAGACCTACTGTCCCCAGACACAACAGACAGACCTTCTGTCTCCAGACACAACAGACAGACTCTGCTGTCCCCCAGACACAACAGACAGACTCTGCTGTCCCCCAGACACAACAGACAGACTCTGCTGTCCCCAGACACAACAGACAGACCTTCTGTCCCCAGACACAACAGACAGACCTACTGTCCCCAGACACAGCAGACAGACCTTCTGTCCCCAGACACAACAGACAGACTCTGCTGTCCCCAGACACAGCAGACAGACCTTCTGTCCCCCAGACACAACAGGACAGACTCTGCTGTCCCCAGACACAACAGACAGACCTACTGTCCCCAGACACAACAGACAGACTCTGCTGTCCCCCAGACACAACAGACAGACCTTCTGTCCCCAGGACACAACAGACAGACCTACTGTCCCCCAGACACAACAGACAGACCTTCTGTCCCCAGACACAACAGACAGACCTACTGTCCCCCAGACACAACAGACAGACTCTGCTGTCCCCCAGACACAACAGACAGACTCTGCTGTCCCCCAGACACAACAGACAGACTCTGCTGTCCCACAGACACAACAGACAGACTCTGCTGTCCCCAGACACAACAGACAGACTCTGCTGTCCCCCAGACACAACAGACAGACCTTCTGTCCCCCAGACACAACAGACAGACTCTGCTGTCCCACAGACACAACAGACAGACTCTGCTGTCCCCAGACACAACAGACAGACTCTGCTGTCCCCCAGACACAACAGACAGACCTTCTGTCCCCAGACACAACAGACAGACTCTGCTGTCCCACAGACACAACAGACAGACTCTGCTGTCCCCAGACACAACAGACAGACTCTGCTGTCCCACAGACACAACAGACAGACTCTGCTGTCCCCAGACACAACAGACAGACCTACTGTCCCCCAGACACAACAGACAGACCTTCTGTCCCCAGACACAACAGACAGACTCTGCTGTCCCCAGACACAACAGACAGACCTTCTGTCCCCAGACACAACAGACAGACCTACTGTCCCCAGACACAACAGACAGACTCTGCTGTCCCACAGACACCACAGACAGACTCTGCTGTCCCCCAGACACAACAGACAGACCTTCTGTCCCCAGACACAACAGAGAGACTCTGCTGTCCCCAGACACAACAGACAGACCTACTGTCCCCAGACACAACAGACAGACCTACTGTCCCCAGACATCTCTAACCCATCACAGTGTGTCTATCCATTCACTCCCTCAGCATTAATAGTCAGCTTAATAATTCACTGTCTATACATTATCAATAACTCACTGTCTATACATTATCAATAATTCACTGTCTATACATTATCAATAATTCACTGTCTATACATTATTAATAACTCACTGTCTATACATTATTAATAACTCACTGTCTATACATTATTAATAACTCACTGTCTATACATTATCAATAATTCACTGTCTATACATTATTAATAACTCACTGTCTATACATTATCAATAATTCACTGTCTATACATTATTAATAACTCACTGTCTATACATTATCAATAATTCACTGTCTATACATTATTAATAACTCACTGTCTATACATTATCAATAACTCACTGTCTATACATTATCAATAACTCACTGTCTATACATTATTAATAACTCACTGTCTATACATTATCAATAATTCACTGTCTATACCTATAACCTACCCAGGATGGCCAGCACCGTGTTGTCCTTGAGGACCTCCATGGACCAGGATGGTCTTGTCCTCCTACAGGACCTACCTAGGATCAGCACCGTGTTGTCCTTGGGGACCTACCCAGGACTGTGTCATCCTACAGGACCTACCCAGGACCAGGACGGTGTATTGTCCTCCTACGGGACCTACCCAGGATGGCCAGCACCGTGTTGTCCTTGAGGACCTACCCAGGACCAGGGACGGTGTATTGTCCTCCTACAGGATCTACCCAGGACCAGGACGGTGTATCGTCCTACAGGACCTACCCATGACCAGGACGGTGTTGTCCTTGAGGACCTACCCAGGACCAGGACGGTGTTGTCCTTGAGGACCTACCCAGGACCAGGGACAGTGTATTGTTCTCCTACAGGACCTACCCAGGACCAGGACGGTGTATCGTCCTACAGGACCTACCGAGGACCAGGACGGTGTTGTCCTTGAGGACCTACCCAGGACCAGGGACGGTGTATTGTCCTCCTACAGGACCTACCCATGACCAGGACTGTATTGTCCTCCAGGACCTACCCAGGATGGCCAGCACCGTGTTGTCCTTGAGGACCTCCATGGACCAGGACTGTATTGTCCTCCAGGACCTACCCAGGATGGCCAGCACCGTGTTGTCCTTGAGGACCTCCATGGACCCGGAGCAGACGAAGTAGATGGCCTGCAGCGCGTCCCCCTGGCGGATCAGGAACTCGCCGGGCGCGCAGAAGGACGTCCTGATGATGAGGGACAGCGAGCGCAGGCACCCCCTGCTGGCCGACTCGAACAGCGGCAGCTGCAGCAGTTCCTTGTTCAGCTGCATGGCGATGTCCGCCCTCAGCTCGTCCGGGAAGTCCTTCAGGAGCTGCGGGGACGGACAGGGACAGACAAGGGGAGACAGACAGGGAGCAGACAGACAGACCGGACAGACAGAGAGACAGACACACAGAGACGCAGGCAGAGAGACAGAGAGGGAGGAGACAGAGAGGAGACAGAGAGGGGGAGACAGACAGGGGGGAGACAGACAGGGGGAGACAGGCAGGCAGGTAGACGGGCAGACAGAGAGGCAGACAGACAGAGAGACAGACAGGCAGATAGACAGACACACAGACAGATCGTTTTAAGTAGATTTCAACGAGGATTATTTGCTTGTAGCTAGAGGGATCTTCCAACACAGACTTAAAGTGGGACCTTACCTGTCTGACATCCCTGGCTTCCCGTCTGACTCCCTGGCTTCCCGTCTGACTCCCTGGCTTCCCGTCTGACTCCCTGGCTTCCCGTCTGACTCCCTGGCTTCCCGTCTGACTCCCTGGCTTCCCGTCTGACTCCCTGGCTTCCCGTCTGACTCCCTGGCTTCCCGTCTGACTCCCTGGCTTCCCGTCTGACTCCCTGGCTTCCGTCTGACTCCCTGGCTTCCCGTCTGTCTACCTGGCCGACGTCGATGCCGTTGTTGACGGACCAGGTGGTCTGGAAGCACTCCATCATGCGTTGCTCCAGGCTCTTGGCCGTGACTTAGAAATCCACGCTCGCCTACCTTCTGAAAATCTGAATTGCTGAATCTTACTTCTCTGATGCAACTTTATCACTCCAATCTTCCAAAACTTGGTACATGCCTAAGCTTAGAGCGTCACATAGCATCACCCCCCCCTCTCTCCTCTCCCTCCCTCTCCCCTCTTTCCCTCCTCCCTCCTCCCTCCCTCCCTCCCTCTTCTCCCTCCTCTCTCTCCTCCTTCCTCTCTTCATCTACTCACAATAAAAACAGAACGTTCGGAGGATGGGAGGGTAACTTATTGAGAGAGGTGTTGCGGATGGAGGAGGCAAGAGGACGGGTTTGTAGTGAGAGAGCGGGAATAGGGAGGCAGAGGGTAGGGATGTGGGGAGGGATCGGCAGATACAGGAGGGACGCGCGATGTAGCGAGCTAGAGAGAAGGAGACAGCAGTTATGGTGGATATGAGATGGAGGGCAGTAGAAGGCGGGGAGATGGAGTGCGAGGGCGAGAGGAGGGAGCCAGAGCTTGGTGTTTGAGCCTAATCCGATGTTGACTCATGCCCACACAAGCATTGGTAAGGTCGGATAAACGTTTCCATGAAAGTTGTGAAGACCCATCACCTTTTACTGTTTAACCGCTTAGAAACACACAAGCGCCTATTGTGAAAATGAATTGTGAACTACTCTCGAATGCAATAACCCCCCAACTCCAAAACGGTAGGGAAGCAAGTAGAGGTGCACCAGCACAAGATACATACAGAGGGATCATTGGGCAATAGCGTCTTATGAGGTTATTGTGTGCGTGGCTGCAAAATGCGTTTGAGCGCGAGATAAGTGCAGTTTGGACATCCATGCCTCTCGCGACTAAACGCTTGGTGTTTGATGCCTAAACCGATGTTGCCCCACTGTCTTATGATGTACTCATGCCCACACAAGCATTGGTAAGGTCGGATAAACGTTTCCATGAAAGTTGTGAAGACCCATCACCTTTTACTGTTTAACCGCTTAGAAACACACAAGCGCCTATTGTGAAAATGAATTGTGAACTACTCTCGAATGCAATAACCCCCCAACTCCAAAACGGTAGGGAAGCAAGTAGAGGTGCACCAGCACAAGATACATACAGAGGGATCATTGGGCAATAGCGTCTTATGAGGTTATTGTGTGCGTGGCTGCAAAATGCGTTTGAGCGCGAGATAAGTGCAGTTTGGACATCCATGCCTCTCGCGACTAAACGCTTGGTGTTTGATGCCTAAACCGATGTTGCCCCACTGTCTTATGATGTACTCATGCCCACACAAGCATTGGTAAGGTCGGATAAACGTTTCCATGAAAGTTGTGAAGACCCATCACCTTTTACTGTTTAACCGCTTAGAAACACACAAGCGCCTATTGTGAAAATGAATTGTGAACTACTCTCGAATGCAATAACCCCCCAACTCCAAAACGGTAGGGAAGCAAGTAGAGGTGCACCAGCACAAGATACATACAGAGGGATCATTGGGCAATAGCGTCTTATGAGGTTATTGTGTGCGTGGCTGCAAAATGCGTTTGAGCGCGAGATAAGTGCAGTTTGGACATCCATGCCTCTCGCGACTAAACGCTTGGTGTTTGATGCCTAAACCGATGTTGCCCCACTGTCTTATGATGTACTCATGCCCACACAAGCATTGGTAAGGTCGGATAAACGTTTCCATGAAAGTTGTGAAGACCCATCACCTTTTACTGTTTAACCGCTTAGAAACACACAAGCGCCTATTGTGAAAATGAATTGTGAACTACTCTCGAATGCAATAACCCCCCAACTCCAAAACGGTAGGGAAGCAAGTAGAGGTGCACCAGCACAAGATACATACAGAGGGATCATTGGGCAATAGCGTCTTATGAGGTTATTGTGTGCGTGGCTGCAAAATGCGTTTGAGCGCGAGATAAGTGCAGTTTGGACATCCATGCCTCTCGCGACTAAACGCTTGGTGTTTGATGCCTAAACCGATGTTGCCCCACTGTCTTATGATGTACTCATGCCCACACAAGCATTGGTAAGGTCGGATAAACGTTTCCATGAAAGTTGTGAAGACCCATCACCTTTTACTGTTTAACCGCTTAGAAACACACAAGCGCCTATTGTGAAAATGAATTGTGAACTACTCTCGAATGCAATAACCCCCCAACTCCAAAACGGTAGGGAAGCAAGTAGAGGTGCACCAGCACAAGATACATACAGAGGGATCATTGGGCAATAGCGTCTTATGAGGTTATTGTGTGCGTGGCTGCAAAATGCGTTTGAGCGCGAGATAAGTGCAGTTTGGACATCCATGCCTCTCGCGACTAAACGCTTGGTGTTTGATGCCTAAACCGATGTTGCCCCACTGTCTTATGATGTACTCATGCCCACACAAGCATTGGTAAGGTCGGATAAACGTTTCCATGAAAGTTGTGAAGACCCATCACCTTTTACTGTTTAACCGCTTAGAAACACACAAGCGCCTATTGTGAAAATGAATTGTGAACTACTCTCGAATGCAATAACCCCCCAACTCCAAAACGGTAGGGAAGCAAGTAGAGGTGCACCAGCACAAGATACATACAGAGGGATCATTGGGCAATAGCGTCTTATGAGGTTATTGTGTGCGTGGCTGCAAAATGCGTTTGAGCGCGAGATAAGTGCAGTTTGGACATCCATGCCTCTCGCGACTAAACGCTTGGTGTTTGATGCCTAAACCGATGTTGCCCCACTGTCTTATGATGTACTCATGCCCACACAAGCATTGGTAAGGTCGGATAAACGTTTCCATGAAAGTTGTGAAGACCCATCACCTTTTACTGTTTAACCGCTTAGAAACACACAAGCGCCTATTGTGAAAATGAATTGTGAACTACTCTCGAATGCAATAACCCCCCAACTCCAAAACGGTAGGGAAGCAAGTAGAGGTGCACCAGCACAAGATACATACAGAGGGATCATTGGGCAATAGCGTCTTATGAGGTTATTGTGTGCGTGGCTGCAAAATGCGTTTGAGCGCGAGATAAGTGCAGTTTGGACATCCATGCCTCTCGCGACTAAACGCTTGGTGTTTGATGCCTAAACCGATGTTGCCCCACTGTCTTATGATGTACTCATGCCCACACAAGCATTGGTAAGGTCGGATAAACGTTTCCATGAAAGTTGTGAAGACCCATCACCTTTTACTGTTTAACCGCTTAGAAACACACAAGCGCCTATTGTGAAAATGAATTGTGAACTACTCTCGAATGCAATAACCCCCCAACTCCAAAACGGTAGGGAAGCAAGTAGAGGTGCACCAGCACAAGATACATACAGAGGGATCATTGGGCAATAGCGTCTTATGAGGTTATTGTGTGCGTGGCTGCAAAATGCGTTTGAGCGCGAGATAATTGGACATCCATGCCTCTCGCGACTAAACGCTTGGTGTTTGATGCCTAAACCGATGTTGCCCCACTGTCTTATGATGTACTCATGCCCACACAAGCATTGGTAAGGTCGGATAAACGTTTCCATGAAAGTTGTGAAGACCCATCACCTTTTACTGTTTAACCGCTTAGAAACACACAAGCGCCTATTGTGAAAATGAATTGTGAACTACTCTCGAATGCAATAACCCCCCAACTCCAAAACGGTAGGGAAGCAAGTAGAGGTGCACCAGCACAAGATACATACAGAGGGATCATTGGGCAATAGCGTCTTATGAGGTTATTGTGTGCGTGGCTGCAAAATGCGTTTGAGCGCGAGATAAGTGCAGTTTGGACATCCATGCCTCTCGCGACTAAACGCTTGGTGTTTGATGCCTAAACCGATGTTGCCCCACTGTCTTATGATGTACTCATGCCCACACAAGCATTGGTAAGGTCGGATAAACGTTTCCATGAAAGTTGTGAAGACCCATCACCTTTTACTGTTTAACCGCTTAGAAACACACAAGCGCCTATTGTGAAAATGAATTGTGAACTACTCTCGAATGCAATAACCCCCCAACTCCAAAACGGTAGGGAAGCAAGTAGAGGTGCACCAGCACAAGATACATACAGAGGGATCATTGGGCAATAGCGTCTTATGAGGTTATTGTGTGCGTGGCTGCAAAATGCGTTTGAGCGCGAGATAAGTGCAGTTTGGACATCCATGCCTCTCGCGACTAAACGCTTGGTGTTTGATGCCTAAACCGATGTTGCCCCACTGTCTTATGATGTACTCATGCCCACACAAGCATTGGTAAGGTCGGATAAACGTTTCCATGAAAGTTGTGAAGACCCATCACCTTTTACTGTTTAACCGCTTAGAAACACACAAGCGCCTATTGTGAAAATGAATTGTGAACTACTCTCGAATGCAATAACCCCCCAACTCCAAAACGGTAGGGAAGCAAGTAGAGGTGCACCAGCACACGATACATACAGAGGGATCATTGGGGAATAGCGTCTTATGAGGTTATTGTGTGCGTGGCTGCAAAATGCGTTTGAGCGCGAGATAAGTGCAGTTTGGACATCCATGCCTTTCGCGACTAAACGCTTGGTGTTTGATGCCTAAACCGATGTTGCCCCACTGTCTTATGATGTACTCATGCCCACACAAGCATTGGTAAGGTCGGATAAACGTTTCCATGAAAGTTGTGAAGACCCATACCTTTTACTGTTTACCCTGCTATTTGAGACACCATGAGCCAGACGGTATGCAAAACGTCATGGTAGCTATCATGAACGATAGAGACTCTGTGTCCATGAAGAAGTTTGCTGAAGGCGGTCATCAGGTTTTTTATTGGGTCTACCTCTCGTCTTGTGTACGGTAAGAGGAAGCTACAAGGAGTAGCGGTGTTGTCTTGCAAATCTCTGGTTGGTGCGTTAAGGAGCTTCTAGGAAGTTACGGAGTATTCTCCCTCACCAATCTCTGGTCCAGAGGTGAGGGTGTGAGAGGAAGTCTAGTAGGGGGTGTTCACCTGCAACATACTAGGTACGGATAACGGAGTAGAGGGGATGATTATAGGGGTTAGGGTCTCTGCGATCTGAGTTTCGGGACGGTAGCTTGTTGAAGGTTGGCAGTTCTGGATGATGGCGTTCGGGTGTCAAAGAGTCTCTCGATCTTGGCTAGGTCGGAAGGATTAACGAGATTGGACAGTGTGGTCAGTCGATGTCTTCTCGCTCGGCACTACTTCTAGACGGCAGCTGTGGTGGTTGGGTTTAAGTTGGGTAATCACTCAGTGATCGATCTGGTTTGCGGAGGTAAGGGTCAGTCGTCTCACGAAGCTGGTCTTTCTTATCAATATATGGTCGGAAGTAGTGCGCATACATGGGCTATACAGAGAGCATTTTGGTTAAGCTGTTCCGGTATTGAACCGGAGTGTACAGAGATGAGTGATTGTGAGACAGTACGAATCGTGCCTGTACTGTTTACCGATCTACGGAGACAAGCGCGGTATTAGTGGAAAATGCAGTGTGAACTAACTCTCGCGGCGATGGCAAGTAACCGAGAACGGGGAGGGGGTGGAGAAAGATACATGAGAGGGGAAATAAGATAGAGAGATAAGGATAGATAGATTCTACTCTGAAGTCTTGGATGTCAGTGGATGAAGTGGTTCGTGAGGTATAGAGATATATGATGAAAATCTCTCGGACGACGCAGAATAGCGTCAGCACGTCGATTTAGTAGAGAGATATATTGAGGTTCTGTGGATCTTTCCCAAATCCGCTTAGTTGTTCTGGTCAGTGAATGCAGATAAGAGGTACAGGAGATGATATGAGAAGCTCTCACTTGTCTTAAATGATATATATAGATAGAGAAAGGTACATGACGCGCTTCAGGGGTATTAAGGGGTCGGATCAAAAGTCCTTCATATATAGATTGAGAGTAGTGTTCAGAGAGAGACTCCAGATGCGCTTTTTTATGGGATCTGTTTACTTAATGAACAGGCACGTTCAGAGGATGTTACGAGCACAAGGCTTCCTCTCTGTGCATAAATGAACTGTGGTGGAATCTTCTCGAGAATATTACCAGCTGCTCAGAAAGGTTAGGGGAAGAGGTAATGGGTGTCTATGCATGGATGCATCTGTCCAGGGGCAGAATCAATACAGAGGGGGTGAGGAGGTTCAATGTGGCGCTTTAAGTGAGGTGGCTTTTTAAGAGGGCTTGGTTTGGGGTAGATTTGACTGATGGCTCTGGAGCCAAATGACGTTTGAGCTAGGGCCGCGAAGATACGAATGAATGCAGGTTTGGACATCCTGACCGGTTCGCGACTAAAAAAGCGCATATCGGTCGATTGAATTCTGGAAACTGCTAATCGGGATGTATGTCCATCCTGCGCTACCACTAGTCCAGTTACATGGATGTACCCCTCTGCCACATGCATATTGGTAGCAGTGGATTAGGGTCTCTCAATGAGTTTGTGAGCTGATCGATGGATTCTGGATACAGCCCATATACAGTAGTTTGTTCTCTTTGGACCTTTAAAAGTCAAAAGTAAACTGAACTGAGAGGTGGTGTGTCCCTGAGGGCAGCACCTGGAGGAGGGGGGCGGGGTCTGTCTGGGAATGATCCGTCCTTTCCTGCCTATAATGAATCCAAATGCACAGGGGCGGAGCTAGATGTGGGGCGACATGACCAGCCGCCCGGGGGCACCGGTCTCCTGTGTCTCATGTGATTTTTGATCTGTAATCTATGGCTCCTCCACCTCCACCACCACCACACCTCTCTCCATCACCACCTCCTGCCCCCCCCCAGCTCTGATGCACGCCGTGGTGTTTGGCAACGTGACCGCCATCATCCAGCGGATGTACTCACGGCGCTCGCTGTACCACACGCGCACCAAGGACCTGAAGGACTTCATCCGCGTCCACCGGCTGCCCAAGAGCCTGGAGCAACGCATGATGGAGTGCTTCCAGACCACCTGGTCCGTCAACAACGGCATCGACGTCGGCCAGGTAGACAGACGGGAAGCCAGGGAGTCAGACGGGAAGCCAGGGAGTCAGACGGGAAGCCAGGGAGTCAGACGGGAAGCCAGGGAGTCAGACGGGAAGCCAGGGAGTGGATGGAGGAGCCATAGATTACAGATCAAAAATCACATGAGACACAGGAGACCGGTGCCCCCGGGCGGCTGGTCATGTCGCCCCACATCTAGCTCCGCCCCTGTGCATATGGATTCATTATAGGCAGGAAAGGACGGATCATTCCCAGACAGACCCCGCCCCCCTCCTCCAGGTGCTGCCCTCAGGGACACACCACCTCTCAGTTCAGTTTACTTTTGACTTTTAAAGGTCCAAAGAGAACAAACTACTGTATATGGGCTGTATCCAGAATCCATCGATCAGCTCCTCATTCGGCAAACCGAATGAGAGACCCTAACCCTGAGGGACCCTAACCCTGACCCTCACCCCCGACCAGAGTGAGGAGACCCTAACCCTGACCCTTACCTCTGACCAGAGTGAGGAGACCCTAACCCTGACCCTTACCTCCGTCAGAGTGAGGAGACCCTAACCCTGACCCTTACCTCCGACCAGAGTGAGGAGACCCTAACCCTGACCCTTACCTCCGTCAGAGTGAGGAGACCCTAACCCTGACCCTTATCTCTGACCAGAGTGAGGAGACCCTAACCCTGACCCTTACCTCCGTCAGAGTGAGGAGACCCTAACCCTGACCCTTATCTCTGACCAGAGTGAGGAGACCCTAACCCTGACCCTTACCTCCGTCAGAGTGAGGAGACCCTAACCCTGACCCTTACCTCCGACCAGAGTGAGGAGCAGACGGGAAGCCAGGGAGTCAGACGGGAAGCCAGGGAGTCAGACGGGAAGCCAGGGAGTCAGACGGGAAGCCAGGGAGTCAGACGGGAAGCCAGGGAGTCAGACAGGAAGTCCACTTTAAGTCTGTGTTGAAGATCCCTCTAGCTACAAGCAAATAATCCTCGTTGAAATCTACTTAAAACGATCTGTCTGTGTGTCTGTCTACCTGCCTGTCTGTCTCTCTGTCTGTCTGCCTCTCTGTCTGCCCGTCTACCTGCCTGCCTGTCTCCCCCTGTCTGTCTCCCCCTGTCTGTCTCCCCCTCTCTGTCTCCTCTCTGTCTCCTCCCTCTCTGTCTCTCTGCCTGCATCTCTGTGTGTCTGTCTCTCTGTCTGTCCGGTCTGTCTGTCTGCTCCCTGTCTGTCTCCCCTTGTCTGTCCCTGTCCGTCCCCGCAGCTCCTGAAGGACTTCCCGGACGAGCTGAGGGCGGACATCGCCATGCAGCTGAACAAGGAACTGCTGCAGCTGCCGCTGTTCGAGTCGGCCAGCAGGGGGTGCCTGCGCTCGCTGTCCCTCATCATCAGGACGTCCTTCTGCGCGCCCGGCGAGTTCCTGATCCGCCAGGGGGACGCGCTGCAGGCCATCTACTTCGTCTGCTCCGGGTCCATGGAGGTCCTCAAGGACAACACGGTGCTGGCCATCCTGGGTAGGTCCTGGAGGACAATACAGTCCTGGTCCATGGAGGTCCTCAAGGACAACACGGTGCTGGCCATCCTGGGTAGGTCCTGGAGGACAATACAGTCCTGGTCATGGGTAGGTCCTGTAGGAGGACAATACACCGTCCCTGGTCCTGGGTAGGTCCTCAAGGACAACACCGTCCTGGTCCTCGGTAGGTCCTGTAGGACGATACACCGTCCTGGTCCTGGGTAGGTCCTGTAGGAGGACAATACACCGTCCCTGGTCCTGGGTAGGTCCTCAAGGACAACACGGTGCTGGTCCTGGGTAGGTCCTCAAGGACAACACCGTCCTGGTCCTGGGTAGATCCGTAAGGACAACACCGTCCTGGTCCTGAGTAGACCCTAACCCTGACCCTTACCTCCGACCAGAGTGAGGAGACCCTAACCCTGACCCTTACCTCCGACCAGAGTGAGGAGACCCTAACCCTGACCCTATACCTCCGACCAGGAGCGAGGAGACGCCTAAACCCTGACCCTTACCTCCGACCAGAGCGAGGAGACCCTGCCCCTTACCCTCCGACCAACATGGTGCAGAAATGGAGAAGATCTTCTCGGCGTCGGTGTTGGCCAGACACGTGCCCGAAGCCCCACGCTGGGTCAAGCCTGCTTCAGGGCGACAGTAGAGCGAGGTGACTAGGAGCTCCGCATGGGACCGGACCCCCGCCCAGCGTGGGCCCGCCCCCGCCGACGCCACCGCTCGCGGCCATCACCGCGGCGACCGTCCCGGACACGCTCCCCGTTCCCGTTGGCTGGCGTTCCAGTGGTCCCACCCCCCCGCTGCTCCAGAGCCGTTCCGGAGGTAGGGGGTGCCCAGCCTCTTGGCCAGCTCATGCAGCCAGCCTGGAGAGAATGATGAAGGACTCAGAAGAAACATCCTTCATGTCCTTACATTGATGATTGATGACTGATACTCTCCTCCCCTCTCCTCTCCTTCTCCATCCCTCTCTCCTTCTCCATCCATCCTCTCTCCTTCCCTCTTCTCTCCCCTCTCTCTCCTCTTCTAATCCTCTCCTCTCTCCTCCTTTCATCTTCAGATGGGGGGTCTAGGTTGGGTTAGGGCGGTCTCACCGACGTCCCAGGACCCCGCCGCCGTCGCCGTCGAGGAAGGCCGTCGATCTCCCTCCATCTCTCTCCCTCTCTCCCGCCTTCTCTCCTCTCTCCATCCCTCCCTCTCTCCCCTTCCCTCTCTCCCCCCTCCTCTCTCCCTCCCTCCCTCTCTAGGGTTAGGGGGTCTCACCGACGTCCCAGGACCCGGACCCGGACCCGTCGATCTCCCGGCGGCCGATGAAGAACCAGACGCAGGCCATCCAGTGGGCGAGGAGGGGCGAACGTGGACATGAGGAGCGTCAGCACCACCGCGCTGTACTGGGAGTAACGCTCCAGCTTCTGCAGGAGGCGCAGGAGGCGCAGCAGCCGGACAGTCTTCAGGAGGTGCACCCCGAAGTACTGAGGAGGAGGAGGAGGAGGAGGAGGGACAACACACACACACACACACACACATACACACACACACACACACACACACACACACACTCATATATATATCTCTCTCTCTCTCTGTAGTCTCTCTCTCTCTCTCTCTGCCCTCCTCTCTCTCTCTCTCCCCCTCCCTCCCCCTCCCGCCCTCTCTCCCTCACTCCCTCCCTCTCTCTCTCCCTCTCTCCCTCCTCTCTCTCTCTCCCTCCCTCCCTGTCTCCCTCCCTCCCTGTCTCCCTCCCTCCCTCCCCTATCTCTCTCCCTCCTTCTCTCCCTCCCTCTCTCCCCCTCTCTCCCCCTCTCTCTCTCCCTCTCTTTCCCTCCCTCTCTCCCTCCCTCCCTGTCTCCCTCCCTCCTCCCTCCCTCCCTCCCTCCCTCTCTCTCTCCCTCCCTCTCTCTCTCTGTAGTCGCTCTCTCTCTAACTCCCTCCCTTCGCTCACCACGCTGACGTTGAAGGCATACAAAAGGTCAAAGGGCAGCGCAGCGACGACGTCCACGAAGAGCCACGTGGTGACGTAGTGGAGGCCGACGGAGCGGCCGTCGTACACGACCCGGCCCGACGTGCTGACGAACGTCGTGCGGAAGTTCAGCACGATGTCTGGGGTTAGGTTTAGAGTTAGACTGGGGTTAGGGTTAGGGTCAGAGGTTAACTTGGGTTAGGGTCAGCGGTTAGACTTGGGGTTAGGGTCAGAGTCAACATCGTGCGTATACCAGCATGAAAGAGGATCTCCACCAGGAATGTCGCCTGACGCTCGGGGGCTCCGTGACCGCCGCCGCCGCCGCCGCTGCGCCGCCGCCGCTGACCTCTGACCCGCCGCTGCCGCCGCCGATGACCTCTGACCCCCACCGCTGCGCCCGCCACAGCGAAGCAAACGTTGTACGGCACGGTGACGCCACGTAGAAGGTGGCGAGCAGGATCAGCCAATCCCAGGCGGCCTTGAAGGTGCCGTAGTGCAGCAGGATGAACCGCGACTTCTGGATCGCCGCCACCTTGTACTCCGGGACGGGAGGTCTCTCGCCGAACATCCTCTGAATGTTGGACACACGAGGGGACACACACTGAATGTTGGACACTCTGAATGTTGGACATGAGGGGACACACACTGAATGTTGGACACATTCAGTGAATGTTGGGCACATTCAGTGAATGTTGGGCACATTCAGTGAATGTTGGACACACGAGGGGACACACTCTGAATGTTGGACACGAGGGGACACACACTGACTCTGTCTCTCTCTCACGTTGTTGATCTTGAGCTTGTTGTCCTGTCTCTGCAGGTGTCCAGAGAGGTGGTAGAGGACGGCTCTGCTGCGACGTCGGTTACCACTGAACCCCGGAGGACGCGTCACCGGCTGCACCTTCAGACCCGTCTCCTCGTCTGCTTAGAGGGGGTGTGGTTAGAGGGTGGGTTTAGAGGGTAGGGGTGGGGTCTAGGACTATAGGATGAGGACTAGGACTATAGGATGAGGACGAGGATGACGACTAGGCATAGGACTAGGATGAGGACTAGGCCCTATAGGACTAGAGTAGGACGTTAGGGGTGGGGTTAGATTTTAGGGGTGGGGTTAGAGGTAGGGGTGGGGTTAGACGGTAGGGGTGGGGTTAGAGGGTCAGGGTGGGTTAGAGGTTAGGGGTGGGGTCTAGGACTATAGGATGAGGACTAGGAGTATTAGGATGAGGACTAGGATGAGGACTTGGGGGGGACTAGGGACTAGGACTAAAGGACTAGGACTGGGACTAAAGGACTTGGACTAAAGGACTTGGACTAAAGGACTAGGACAAGGACGAGGACTAAAGGACTAGGACTAGGACTAAAGGACTAGGACTAAAAGACTAGGATGAGGACTAGGACTAAAGGACTAGGTCTAAAGGACTAGGACTGGGACTAAAGGACTAGGACTAAAGGACTAGGACTAGGACTAAAGGATTAGGACCTAAAGGACTAGGACTAGGACTAAAGACTAGGTCAAATAGGACTAGGATGAGGACTAGGACTAGGATGAGGACTAGGACTAAAGGACTAGGATGAGGACTAGGATTATAGGATTAGGAGGTGGTACTGACCGGTTTCCCCCCCCAACTCGGGGTCCTGGTCCTTCTTGTGGTCGCTGATGTCCTTGTGGGAGACGAGGAACAGAACCACGTCCCCCTTCTCGTTCTTAATGGGAACGATGTCCAGGAGACACCAGAACTGGGACCCTGCACACACATACACACAGACAGACAGACAGACAGACAGACAGACAGACACACACACACACACAAAGCAATCTATATTATATTTATTATATTCATATACTACACACACACACACACATACAGACACACTCACTCACCCCCACCCTCGCCCTCACCCCCGCCCTCAACCTCGCCATCACCCTCGCCCTCACCCCCGCCCTCAACCTCGCCATCACCCTCGCCCTCGCCCTCGCGCCATCACCCTCGCCCTCACCCCCGCCCTCAACCTCGCCATCACCCTCGCCATCACCCTCGCCCTCGCCCTCGCCCACCCTCGCCCTCACCCCCGCCCTCAACCTCGCCATCACCCTCGCCCTCGCCCTCACCCCCGCCCTCAACCTCGCCATCACCCTCGCCCTCAACCTCGCCATCACCCTCGCCCTCGCCCTCACCCCCGCCCTCAACCTCGCCATCACCCTCGCCCTCGCCCTCACCCCCGCCCTCAACCTCGCCATCACCCTCGCCCTCGCCCTCACCCCGCCCTCAACCTCGCCATCACCCCGCCCTCAACCTCGCCATCACCCTCGCCCTCACCCCCGCCCTCACGCCCGCCCTCAACCTCGCCATCACCCCGCCCTCAACCTCGCCATCACCCTCGCCCTCGCCCTCACCCCCGCCCTCAACCTCGCCATCACCCTCGCCCTCGCCCTCACCCGCCCGCCCTCAACCTCACCCCGCCCCGCCCTCACCCTCGCCTCACCCTCGCCCTCAACCTCGCCATCACCCTCGCCCTCGCCCTCACCCCCGCCCTCAACCTCGCCATCACCCTCGCCCTCGCCCTCACCCCCGCCCTCAACCTCGCCATCACCCTCGCCCTCGCCCTCGCCCTCACCCCCGCCCT
>PIJE02003658.1:0-7500 GCA_002895965.2 Coryphaenoides rupestris | reverse complement strand
TACAATACAATTAAGACACTTAACTCTAAACACTTTAACTCTAAACACTTTAACACTAAACACTAAACTAAACTGACTCTGGATCAGTTCTATACTGACTCTGGATCAGTTCTATACTGCCTGTCTCTGGATTAGTATAATGCCCTGCCCCGCAGAAAGCCCCTCCCACACGACGCTGTGGTGTCAGTTGATTGGTCGTTGGAATTACCGTTGCGGCTCTCTGATTGGCTGAGACCTTCACGGAAGTCTTTCTTCTCCTCTTGTGTCAGAGCAGGCTGCCTGCTCATATAAAGTCTCTCTTCTAACACGGTAAGTACATTTAAATACATTTAAATACATGTAAGTACATTTAAAATACATTAAAATACATTTTAAATACATGTTAAGTACATTTAAATACATTTAAAAATCCATGTTAAACTGTGACGTCACAATGCTATACTAGTAATATATTATTTATATTATTGTACTACACTATAATACGTCTATATATGTAACGTGTGTATATATTGTTACATTTAATTCATTTAATTTTATCTGAACGTATTTCCTGAACGTAATTTCCTTGCATAGATCCTGAACTATGCAACATAGATCAGGATCTGTGCAACATAGATCCTAGAGTTGTGTAACATAGATCATGATCTATGTCACACAGATCCTAGATCTAGAGTTAATCCAGTATAGAAACTGATCCAGTCACCCAGCATAGACACCAGGATCTATGTTGCATAACTCTAGGATCTGTATGACATAGATCAGGATCTATGTTACACAACTCTAGGATCTGTATGACATAGATCGTGATCTATGTTACACAACTCTATGATCTGTGTGACATAGATCGTGATCTATGTTACACAACTCTATGATCTGTGTGACATAGATCGTGATCTATGTTACACAACTCTATGATCTGTGTGACATAGATCGTGATCTATGTTACACAACTCTATGATCTGTGTGACATAGATCGTGATCTATGTTACACAACTCTATGATCTGTGTGACATAGATCGTGATCTATGTTACACAGCTCTATGATCTGTATGATCTGTTGTGACATAGATCATGCACACGATGTTGAAAGGTAGTATTGCGCATGATATTGTGCTCGGTGTTCATTGTCGTGTACTATTCTTGTCGTATTATTATTGTATTATTATTGTGTCTCGTAATATTACACATTAAGCCACTCCCTCCATCCTCCAGACATCGTCCACATGTCCAGAAGATCCAGGCGGGGTCCGTGGTGGAGATTGCAGGGAGACGAGATGACTCGGGTCATCTGGGAGCTCATCAAGGAGAAGCTGATCTTTCCATACCTGGAGCTGGACCTGCACAGGTAACTAACAAACTTAACCCTGGACCCCCCACCTCCGACATGCTGTGCACCTCCTCGCTGGTGGGGAGGAGGAGGAGGAGAACGACATGCTGTGCACCTCCTCGCTGGGTGGAGGAGGAGGAGGAGGAGGAGGAGGAGGAGAGAGGAGGAGGAGGAGACGACATGCTGTGCACCTCCTCGCTGGGTGGCAGCAGGAGGAGACAACAACAAAAAGATAGACAGGCTGAGACACTTAACCTTATCTTAACCAGGAGGAACAAGAGGAGCAGGTTTGGGGGGTGAGCGGTGGCGGTGAGGTCTAACCCAGGAGGAACTTCCTAGTGGCTTGACTGTGTGTGTGGACATAGGAAGACATGTCTCTCTGTCTGTCTCTCTGTGTCTCTCTGTCTCTGTTTGTCTGTCTCTCTCTTTCTGTCTCTCTCTCTGTCTCTCTCTGTCTCTCTCTGTCTCTCTGTCTGTCTCTCTGTCTCTGTTTGTCTGTCTCTCCTTTCTGTCTCTCTCTGTCTCTCTCTCTGTCTCTCTCTGTCTCTCTCTCTGTCTGTCTGTCTCTCTCTCTCTTCTCTCTGTCTGTCTCTCTGTGTCTCTCTGTCTCTGTCTCTCTGTCTCTCTATGTCTCTCTCTCTGTCTCTCTCTCTCTTTCTCTCTGTCTGTCTCTCTCTCTGTCTCTGTCTGTGTCTCTCTGTCTCTGTTTGTCTCTCTCTGTCTCTCTCTGTCCTCTCTCTCTGTCTCTCTCTCTCTGTCTGTCTGTCTCTCTCTCTGTCTCTGCTTTCTCTGTCTCTCTTTCTCTCTCTCTTTCTCTGTTCTCTCTCTATCTCGCTCTCACTCTCTCTCTCTCTCTCTCCTTCTCTCTGTTCTCTCTCTCTGGAATGGAATGGAAAAGAAAGAGAAGAAAAGATATACTGTATATATTACAAAAATTATTAATAATAATTTAAAAAGAGATAAAAATAATGCTGATAATAATAAAGGGGGATTGACAGGTGATTGACAGTCTTTATGGAGGTTGTAGTCCTTCTCCTGTCGCAACAGCTCACAAGTCTTGCTGCTGTGTTTTGCACATTCCTGTACCTCGCCCAGCAGATATGGAAGTTTTGTGGTTGTTTGTGCAGTGGGTACAGAGTCTGTCTTGTCTCTCTCTGTCTTGTCTCTCTCTGTCCTTGTCTCTCTCCTCTCCTCTCCCCTCCCTCCCTCTCTCTCTCTCTGTGTGTGGGGGGGGGGGGGGGGGCCGTAGAACTGGTTCATGTGTTCGGTTAGGGTCGAGTTACGCAGGTTTAACATGAGATAAGATAAAACCTCATTCATCCCAAAAGGGGAATTCTTGTGCCAGAGGTTGCATAGCAATAGAATAATGAAGAGAAATAAACAATAGAATAATAAAATACAATAACAAATTTACACCAAATAATCGTCCGATGAATATGATGTTGTGACACATTACATTTTTTGTTTTAAAGAAACACACGCGTCTTTGAATTGTACCAGATTCGGATATAACATCCGAATCGGCTTTGACCCCGCCCCTTCTGTCCCTCAGCTACGACCTGGCCTTTGACCCCCCGCCCCTCTTCTGTCCCCTCAGCTACGACCTGGCCTTTGACCCCCCGCGCCCCTTCTGTCCCCTTGGCTACGACCTGGGCTTTGACCCCGCCCCCCCCCTCTGTCCCCCTCAGCTACGACCTGGGCTTTGACCCCGCCCCTCTTCTGTCCCCCTCAGCTACGACCTGGGCTTTGACCCCGCCCCCCTCTGTCCCCCTCAGCTACAACCTGGGCTTTGACCCCCGCCTCTCTTCTGTCCCCCTCAGCTATGACCTGGGCTTTGACCCCGCCCCTCTTCTGTCCCCCTCAGCTACGACCTGGGCTTTGACCCCGCCCCTCTTCTGTCCCCTCAGCTACGACCTGGGCATGGAGAACCGCGACGCCACGGAGGACGGGTGACGGTGGAGGCGGCAGCCGCCGTGCAGCGCTACAGCGTGGGCATCAAGTGCGCCACCATCACGCCGGACGAGAATCGCGTGGACGAGTTCAAGCTGAAGCAAATGTGGCGCTCGCCCCAACGGAACCATCCGGAACATCCTGGGCGGCACGGTGTTCCGGGAGGCCATCATCTGCAGGAACATCCCCAGGCTGGTGCCGGGCTGGGTCAAACCCATCATCATCGGCAGACACGCCCACGCCGACCAGGTGGGGTGGGCGTGGAGCGGACCTTTTTATTGTCCTCACCTCAGAGACGTTGACACGTCGTGTACACAGGAGGGACACATCACGTTAAAATGCATACAACACGTTTCTGTCCTCTCTGTCTATGTCTCTGTCTCTCTCTGTCTCTCTCTCAATGGCGGCGCAGTGAAGAAAAGGTTTACAAACTGCAACAAGTTCTTTATTAACAAACTGAAAAACAACTTTAAAAACGTTGGAAACGTTTGGGAGTCCGACTTCGTCTGTTCCCAGCGAGGCAGGTCTTGGCTGCTGTTCAGTCATTTATTACATTTCATAAGTTGCTCTTTGACCGCTGATGTTTTCATAGCTTAGCCGCCGCGGTGACTCGCGTCAACAGAACAGAGCTGCGCTCAAAGGTTCGCGAATCGGGTGAAAGGTCATCGGGCGCCCTGCCACGAGAACATATCTCGGCTCATGAGGTCATAAGGTTAACGCGACAACCAGTCTGGCAACCTCATGACTTCCACCGAGGGTTACTATTGCTATATTTAGTGTTAACGTTTATATTTATAATGTGGATTTAATGCAACGTTTATTTGTCGCGGTTGCGGTCGCAGTACAAGGCCACGGACTTCGTGGTGCCTGGACCCCGGCCGCGTGGAGATGACTTTCACCCCGGAGACCGGAGAGCCAGTCAAGTACCTCGTGTACGACTTCCAGGGTATGTGTGTGTGTGTGTGTGTGTGGTGTGTGTGTGTGTGTGGTGTGTTAAAAGGCTCTGTGTCTCCAGGTAGTGGGGGCGTGGCTCCGGTTAGTGGGGGGTGTGGCCCTACAACATTAACTCTCCGTTTCCAGGTAGCGGGGGCGTGGCCCTGGGAATGTACAACACCGACAGCTCCATCAGGGACTTTGCGCACAGCTCCTTCCGGATGGGCCTGACCAAGGGCTGGCCACTCTACCTGAGCACCAAGAACACCATCCTGAAGAAGTACGACGGACGCTTCAAAGACATCTTCCAGGAAATCTACGAGAAGTACGTCTTCAGGAACACGCCGACACTCGCCGCGAGCTGTAGGCCGACAGATACCGACGCTGACTTATGACGCTGTGCCGGTGTGTTGTGCTCCGCCCCTCAGGGAGTACCGCGCTCAGTTCGAGGCGCAGGGCATCTGGTACGAGCACCGGCTCATCGACGACATGGTGGCTCAGGCCATGAAGTCGGACGGAGGCTTCATCTGGGCCTGCAAGAACTACGACGGCGACGTTCAGTCGGACTCCGTGGCCCAAGGTAGGCAAAGGTGTGGGTGAAGGTGTTCCGGTATGACGCTCCGTGGCCCAAGGGAGGCACAGTAGGCCACACTTATTTTCCTAATCCGTTGAGCTAAATCCCTCCCTCGCTGGAAGAGGGTACTTGTGGTCAGTAGGGTATTGTGTCTCCCTGCAGGCTACGGCTCGCTGGGCATGATGACCAGCGTCTTGATCTGTCCCGACGGGAGGACGGTGGAGTCGGAGGCCGCCCACGGCACCGTCACCCGCCACTACCGGCAGCACCAGCAGGGGAAGGAAACCTCCACCAACCCCATCGGTAAGAGCGGCGGACCGGGACCGAGTCGTCATCCGCCCGACGTAAAGCGTTCCTGCCGCGGTGCTCGGCTCTTGATAGAAAAACAAAATGGAAGTAGTGCGGCGATCTGCGGTTCCATGAATGCTTCTGTGTTTGCGTTCACGTCCAGCCTCCATCTTCGCGTGGACGCGGGGCCTCCTCCACCGGGCCAAGCTGGACGGCAACGCCGACCTGCGCGTCTTCTCGGAGTCCCTGGAGGCCGTCTGCATCGAGACCATCGAGGCGGGCTTCATGACCAAGGACCTGGCCATCTGCGTCAAAGGGCTCTCCAGGTTAGTGAGTCGTGCACCGAGGTTAACACGAGGCTGGCTTCCTTGGTCCCAACAGAGTTAGCATGATAGAGAGGGAGGGAGGGAGGGAGGAGAGGGAGGAGGGAGGAGAGGGAGGAGAGGGAGGGAGGAGAGAGGAGGAGGAGACAGTACAACAGTGTGAGATGGGAGGGCTTCCTTGGTCCCAACAGAGTTAGCATGATAGAGAGGGAGGGAGGGAGGGAGGAGAGGGAGGAGAGGGAGGGAGGAGAGAGGAGGAGGAGACAGTACAACAGTGTGAGATGGGAGGGCTTCCTTGGTCCCAACAGAGTTAGCATGATAGAGAGGGAGGGAGGGGGGGAGGAGAGGGAGGAGGAGAGGTGAGGAGAGGGAGGAGGAGAGGGAGGAGAGGGAGGGAGGAGGAGAGGGAGGAGGAGAGGGAGGAGAGGGAGGGAGGAGGAGAGGGGAGGAGAGAGGGAGGTGATCCTGCATTGAGCTTAATTGGCACTAAGCTCCACGCCTCGCTCCTCGAGTTAGGAAGGGGCTTCCATCTTCCAGGGGGGAGGGGCTTGTGTGTGTGTGTGTGTGTGTGTGTGTGTGTGTGTGTGTGTGTGTGTGTGTGTGTGTGTGTGTGTGTGTGTGTGTGTGTGTGTGTGTGTGTGTGTTCACAGCTTGGGTTGCTGGTTTAGGTTTAGCATCTTCATCTTCAGGTTCTCTGCAAGTTTGTCCAGGAACTCAAAAGTGTTGAGGTAGTCGGCACGCTGCACACTGGAGAAGGAGACAGGAGTCAGGAGTCAGGAGACAGGAGACAGGAGTCAGGAGACAGGAGACAGGAGTCAGGAGACAGGAGTCAGGAGACAGGAGACAGGACTGAAATCAGGGTGTAGACTCGAGTCTACCGCAGCCTCGCGTTAACCTGGGTGTAGACTCGAGTCTACCGCAGCCTCGCGTTAACCTGGGTGTAGACTCGAGTCTACCGCAGCCTCGCGTTAACCTGGGTGTAGACTCGAGTCTACCGCAGCCTCGCGTTAACCTGGGTGTAGACTCGAGTCTACCGCAGCCTCGC
The DNA here is from genome assembly GCA_002895965.2 of Coryphaenoides rupestris. Taxonomy (NCBI): domain Eukaryota; kingdom Metazoa; phylum Chordata; class Actinopteri; order Gadiformes; family Macrouridae; genus Coryphaenoides; species Coryphaenoides rupestris. Next base: position 1,060 of record PIJE02003658.1, on the reverse strand, counting down.
GTTAACCTGGGTGTAGACTCGAGTCTACCGCAGCCTCGCGTTAACCTGGGTGTAGACTCGAGTCTACCGCAGCCTCGCGTTAACCTGGGTGTAGACTCGAGTCTACCGCAGCCTCGCGTTAACCTGGGTGTAGACTCGAGTCTACCGCAGCCTCGCGTTAACCTGGGTGTAGACTCGAGTCTACCGCAGCCTCGCGTTAACCTGGGTGTAGACTCGAGTCTACCGCAGCCTCGCGTTAACCTGGGTGTAGACTCGAGTCTACCGCAGCCTCGCGTTAACCTGGGTGTAGACTCGAGTCTACCGCAGCCTCGCGTTAACCTGGGTGTAGACTCGAGTCTACCGCAGCCTCGCGTTAACCTGGGTGTAGACTCGAGTCTACCGCAGCCTCGCGTTAACCTGGGTGTAGACTCGAGTCTACCGCAGCCTCGCGTTAACCTGGGTGTAGACTCGAGTCTACCGCAGCCTCGCGTTAACCTGGGTGTAGACTCGAGTCTACCGCAGCCTCGCGTTAACCTGGGTGTAGACTCGAGTCTACCGCAGCCTCGCGTTAACCTGGGTGTAGACTCGAGTCTACCGCAGCCTCGCGTTAACCTGGGTGTAGACTCGAGTCTACCGCAGCCTCGCGTTAACCTGGGTGTAGACTCGAGTCTACCGCAGCCTCGCGTTAACCTGGGTGTAGACTCGAGTCTACCGCAGCCTCGCGTTAACCTGGGTGTAGACTCGAGTCTACCGCAGCCTCGCGTTAACCTGGGTGTAGACTCGAGTCTACCGCAGCCTCGCGTTAACCTGGGTGTAGACTCGAGTCTACCGCAGCCTCGTGTTAACCTCGGTGCACGACTCACTAACCTGGAGAGCCCTTTGACGCAGATGGCCAGGTCCTTGGTCATGAAGCCCGCCTCGATGGTCTCGATGCAGACGGCCTCCAGGGACTCCGAGAAGACGCGCAGGTCGGCGTTGCCGTCCAGCTTGGCCCGGTGGAGGAGGCCCCGCGTCCACGCGAAGATGGAGGCTGGACGTGAACGCAAACACAGAAGCATTCATGGAACCGCAGATCGCGATC
>PIJE02003657.1:17976-35926 GCA_002895965.2 Coryphaenoides rupestris | reverse complement strand
CACACACACACACACACACACACACACACACACACACACACACACACACACACACACACAGAGAGAGACACAGAGAGACAGAGAGAGAGAGACACACACACAGAGACAGAGAGAGAGAGGAGAGAGAGAGAGAGACACACACACACACACACACACACACACACACAGAGAGAGAGAGAGAGACACACAGAGAGACAGAGAGAGAGAGACACAGACGCACAGAGACCGAGAGAGAGAGAGAGAGAGACACACACACACAGAGACAGAGAGAGAGAGAGAGAGAGAGAGAGACACACACACACACACACACACAGAGACAGAGAGAGAGAGAGACACACAGAGAGACAGAGAGAGAGAGAGACACACACACACACACACACACAGAGAGAGAGAGAGAGAGAGAGACACAGAGAGACAGAGAGCGAGAGACACACAGACACACAGAGACAGAGAGAGAGAGAGACACACACAGAGACAGAGAGAGAGAGAGAGAGAGACACACACACACACACACACACAGAGAGAGAGAGAGAGAGAGAGAGAGAGAGAGAGACACACACACAGAGACAGAGAGAGAGAGGAGAGAGAGAGACACACACACACACACACACACACACACACACACACACACAGACAGAGAGAGAGAGACACACACACACACACACACAGAGAGAGAGAGAGACACACACACACACAGAGAGAGAGACAGAGACACAGAGAGAGAGAGAGAGATGCTTTGCTTGTATCGGGATGATGAGTAACCACCGCCTACCAAACCCATTTGGTTTAAGGGCATTTCTTACGATCATACGTCCCAAAATAACTAGAAAGGGTTTTAAAATAAAGACTTTAAATATGTAAATATATGTGTTAATGTGTGGAAATAGATACTAGATAGATTATAGATAGACACTAGATAGATTATAGATACATTATAGATAGATTATAGATAGATATATAGATAGATTATAGCGGCCTGTGCACGATCACAGACACCGTCGCCTGTCACGTCACCAAGTTCAGAATGACCCCGTGTTGTGATGAATGGTCCACGCGGCAGTAAAACTCCTTGATTTGAAAGATCTCGTCGTTAAATCTTGTTGAAATTCAAGAAGGAAAAAAGGTTTTTAAGGCCGAGCAGCCGAGCGTAACGCGACGGTGTGTGTGTATGCGGGGGGGGGCTGCGTTCCGGTAAATGACGTCGTTCCGGGGAGTTAAACAAAAATGTGTACGGGAGCGTGCAACGACCTCCTTTCCCGTTTCCTGCTGAATCGACTCGTCCTCGTTCATCCATTTTTCATCGGACCATCGGTGTGGTGTGTGTGTGTGTGTGTGTGTGTGTGTGTGTGTGCGTGTGGTGCGTGTGTGTGACCACCTCTCTCGTCTTTTCACATGTAATTAAGGTTCACCGCTACCACCAGGATATCCCTTCACCCCCGTTTCCCATGACGACAATCTGCGAGGGGACGATTTACTCACACACACAACACACCAGACACACACACACACGACACACCAGACACACCACCACACACACCAGACACACACACAGACACACACACCACACACCACCATGCATCACAGCACACGACACAACACACATACACACAGACACACACACCACACACACACACACACACGTACACACATACACAGTCAAACACACATACACACTCACCAATCAAGGGGACTTTTGAGGCGAGTTAATGCAAAACATGTATAACTCAAGGTCAACCCGCCCCCCCCCCCCCACTCCCACCTAGCTCCCCTCCCCCGCCCCTCCCCCTCCCCCCTGCCCTCGGTGCCTCTGGGAAATCAATAACACTTTAGCTTCTAGAAAACTCGCCGGGAATAGGTTGTCAAGGTGAGCTATACATTACCGGGCCGCAGCGAGGCCCCTCGTATCACCGCCGCCGCCGCCGCCGCCGCCGCCAATGCTAGTCGGCCCACGCGGTCTAATGCTGCGTTCCACTTACCTCGGAAGTCGGAAGTCGGAGACGGGAATGACGTCACACCCGAATTTGACGGCGTTCCGGTTACAAGTCGGAAAACCCGAGACGGACGCCTCCAGGGAAATGTTATGTTGCGCTCGGGTTTGCTCTCGCCAGGTTAGCCGTAGCAACGTGTGCACAGGTAGAAGCTGGACAGTGCTGTGTGTACGACTGATTTAATGAGACAGAAATAGACAGAAGTGCTAAACCCCCCCCCCCCCCCCCCCCCCCACTATATTACTACAGCTTTCACGGCTGTGGAACGCGCGGAGGAGCAGCCATCTTGGATTTCGAAGTCGGGGTCGTGAGATTCTTCCGACTTTCCGAGTCGGATATCCAAATTCAAGGGGCGTTCCGGTTGCAGCGACCGATCGACGTGTAACATCACACACACACACACACACACAGAGGAGACTTTGTTTTTAACAATTGAGAAAGAAAAAACTTTATTGAGAAATGAAATGGAGCTGACAACGGAGCCTGGAGTTCTTTTCAAACACTAACAGCAAAAAACAAAAAGCATTCGACAAATCTCAACGCCTCGATTGTCGCGTCACATAATTTGTCTCCCCGACTCCCTCCCTGCCTCCCTCCCTGCCTCCCTCCCTGCACACCAGGTGCATTCAAACAAACAGCATCCAAACAAACAAACAAACAAAAAGAATAGATAATGAATTGAAGACCAAATATATATATCTTTTTTCTAAAACTTGAAAGTACAAAAAAAGAAGGAAAAATAAAAGAAATTCATTAGAAGAAATCGAAAGAGAAAAAAATGATAATCAACAGATAATACTTGAATATAGGATTGTACTTCATCTCTCCATGGACAAATTGGTAGAAAATTATTTATCATTTAAAAATGTATTCCTGATTTAATCTCAGAATTTTCTGGGTATATTATATAAATTGCTGGTTCAATTGAATTCAAATTTATCAGCTGATTTCCGGAAGCCTCCGAGGTTGGAATCTCAGTGGAAGTTAGTTGTCGCTGTCGTCGTCGTCGTAGTAACGGTTCCTTTTGATTTGCTCCTCCGCGGTCAGAGAGTCCTTCTCCTGCGCTCCTACAGAGAGGAGGAGGAGCTCAGGCCGCCGCCGCCGCCGCCGCCGCCGCCGCCACCATCTTCCCCTCCCCACGCACCGAAATCCAAAAGGTCATCCAGGGACGACCTGGGCCCCACCTCCGCCATCTTTGTTTTCGGCGGCGTCTCCTCGGCTGCGAAGTCGTCGCACTCAAAGTCGCAGAGCAAGCTGGTGGCGTTCAGCCCGGCGAAGATATCCTCCAGGAAGCTCGCCGCGGTGACGTTCGACCCCTGCGAAGCTCTCGCCCTGCAGGCTCCCGCCGTCGGACGGGCGTCCCTCCTCGGCGTCAGAACTTTTGGCACTTTCCGGCACGAAGGCGTCGTCTCTCTGCGCCATCTGCAGCACATAGTTTGGCATCCAGGTGGATTCCTCCTCCTTCTCCTGCTCGTCCTCGCGTCGGGCGCACAGGGAGGAGTCGCCTCCTTCTCCAACCGAATCGGTGGCGGGAAAGGACGGAAGAAGGAGTCCGTCGCCTCCCGTCGCACTCGTCTCCCTCCGATCCTGTGCGTCGAATGTTGCGTCACGGCGCAGTGGTGGCGTGATACTATTGTTGTTATTGTTGTTGTTGTTGTTGTTGTTGTTGTTATTGTTGCTGCCGTTCTCATTGGTCGCCGTCGTTTCCGCCGTCTCTGCCGCCGTAGCCTCTCCGTCGATCACCGTGACCTTTCCCGCGCCGCCAGCAGACTCGTCAGCGGACGATATCTCCACCTGCTGCCCGTTCTCCATCTCACCGGGTGCTCCAGAACCATTTGGCTCGCTGTGCTCAGTCACTTTCTCCACTTTCTCCACCTCCTCTACCTTCTCCTCTACCTTCTTCTCCTCCTTCTTCTCCACCTCCTCCGCTTTTCCACCTTCCTGCACTTCTTCGCTTTCACTCACTTGCTTGTCCTCCACCTTCTCCTCCTCCCCTACTCCCCCGCCGTTGGTCTCCACCACCACCACCTCCTCCGCCGCCGCTGCTGTGGGGGGGTCGACGACGACTTCAGCCTCACCCTTGACTGTATCTGCGATCGGCGGTTCTGGGGCGTCTTGCGTAGTCGGAGTCGGAGTCGCATTTATCGCCGTCGTGTCCGGTTGTGACTCCAGATCGGACGGCGGGGCTGGAGTATTCTCGTCCTCTGCAACCGGCTCCGCGGTCTCAAGATACTGCGGTGTGCCGTCTGATTCAGCTGCTGGGTTGTTCTCGCTCTGCTCTGGGCCAGTCGGCTGGTTTTCTGGCTGGCTTGTCGGCTGGCTGATCGGCTGGCTGCGATGGCGTTCCTCTTTTGCGTCTTTGGTCTCCTCCTGCGGCGGCCAAGTGGGCTTCACTAACTTCACCTCCTCCTCTGCGTTGAAGGCTTTCTTTGGGGAGTCGTCCGTCTGCGGCGGCCAGACCACCGCGATCTTACTCGTCGGCGTCTTGTTCGTTTCGTCCGAAGCTTCGGTCAAGGCGGCGGTGACGTCGTCGTTGCTGGCGGGCGCCCTTTTGGATTCCGGCCCTCTCTTCCGGGGTGGGGGGGATCTGGTTCTCGCCTTCGGCTGGGCCGCCGGGCTTGCGTTGGGCGGGGTTTTTGTGTTCCATAGTTCCTTGTGCGGCTTCTCGCCGAAGCCTTCGTCGTAGTTCCCTTTGGCTTTGAAGAGCTGTGTAAAGTGTGGCTTGCAGTACATCCGTCCATGGAGAGAGGCATAGTTGCCGAGGCTACGAGACAAAACAGAAGAGAGTAAAACAGTTTAAGGACTCGGACAGCGCAGGAGGAATGAAAAAACTAGCGGTGATGTAACCGGTTCCGATAGATACTCTGCACTCAATCCTTTGGGTGTTTTTGTGTTTATGTGTTTATAACACTTTTCCAACCAAGTACCACTTTCCACGAGTGCAAATCATTTCAGGGAGGTCAAATATCTGCTCAGTTTTTCACATCACATCTTGGGATGACTAGAAGGTGAAAAGTGTGGTTTTAAAACATCTGGATGGCTTACTGACAACATGTTGGTGTTTCTGTCTTGGCTGTATCTTTTCAGCAGACTCCTTCTTTCTGTTTGATTTTAGGCAATTTTCCAAGAACCCAAGTACCTCTCAGGGCCCGTGGAGTCCCGTTCGTGAAACACTGTCTTAAATAACATGACCACCGCTCGTAAATTATTACGAGACCATTCGTCAACTGCTAATTCACAGTTTGTTCGTTAGCGATTTATTCCCGCATTCGCTAACGTTCGCTCGCGGCTCATTTGGCGCAAACCTTGTCGTCGTAAAGCGTCTGCCAGACTCATAAATAACGCCCAACGTGTTCAGGAAAAATAAAGACACACACAAAGTCGCGCTGACCTGAGTTTACCCCGGCAGTGTTGGCAGCAGAAGCAGCTCTTATGGAAGGTTTGCTTGTCGGCGATCAACGCCTCCATGGGATAGACCCTCTTCCGGCAAGCCGCGCACAGCTCCGAGTCGGGAATTCTGATTTTCTGCACGGACACACGCACACACAAGATCATCAATCATGAGGTGCTGTAAGGCGGGGGGGGGGGGTTCTTGTTTGAGAATATGCAATATGCAGGGAAGACATCTCGAGGTGAAAATGCAGAGTTGTTGTTAATAACGCCACGCTGTACAGTATATACCTGACTATTTTTCCCTTCCTCCATGTCCCGCAGACTCTGCTGTTCATGCACATTCTAATAATGTATTCATAATGTACGAACCAATTTCATTTTATAGACGTTGCACAACTGCACCGTTGACATTATTTTAAATAAGTATGTCTATTTAGCTTAGTGTACGAGCAGTATGAGTAATTAGACGTTCACATCTTCCATTCGCGTCGCTGTCCTCATCACGTGCCGTGTCACGTGCCGTGACGCCGGAATGTCCTGTCTTAATTAAGCACACTTAAGCACACTCAAATTATCTTGTTTATCTTGCATCATCATCATCTTATCCTTAAAATGTTAAGCAAACTGGTGGGTTCATTTACTGAACGTCTCCGTTTGTACATGCAAGTCTTTCGCGGAAGTCCCTGTGACACACATCGCTAATTAGCGCACGGTTTGCGCGCACACACACACACACACGCACGCACACACACACACACACACACACACACACACACACACACGGGCGCGGACATCAAAAGAGCGGCAAACAGCCAGGCAGAGCTAGCGTGTCGCTAGCCCGCTACGTCAGTTCAGACCAAACCAAACAACACACTCCTGAGACGTGTGAAACGGTTAGTCGCTGCTGAAACATCACCTCGTCCAAGGTGAGCTGTTAATAAACTTAAAAAACGTAAACACCCCCAAAAACCCAACAAATGTTAAAAAAAAAAAACACTTTTTATCACATGCTTCTTTTTTTTCATCCCTTGTCACCTTGTCACAGCACAGTGCAATTTCTCTGTAGTCTTTCACAAAAACACAACAAGACCGGTTAATGAACACACACCGTGATCCGACACGCACACACACACACACACACACAGGCGCGTGCGTTAGGTGTTTTTACGGCGTCCTCATGCTGCCCCGTCCGATTTTACCCGTCGCCGCGACGACAACGGTCTGCTGGTGCTGGCGGGTCACGATCTGAGAGCTCCTGTGCTCCTGTGTCACCGTGAAGCCCACGTTCTGCTGCTGCTGCTGCTGCTGCTGCACCACCTCCCGGCTCTCCGCCCATGACTGCTGGTAGTTCCGCAGCATCTCCTCCGCCGCCTCCGACAGGATGTCGGTGGCGCCGCGCACCACGTCGGCGTAAGACGGCGGGCTGCCCCGCCCGCCGGAGAACTGCTGCTCGGAGGCGGCCGCCGACGCGACGCCGATCGTCGCCTCGCAGTGGCCGCCGCGGGGCTCCGACTCCGACTCGCGCCGTTCGATGTGCTCGCGGAGTTCGCGCGCCGCCTGGGAGCTGTGCTCGCCCGTCTCGAACACGTCCTTCAGCGCGCGCACGTTGAACGCCGGCACGTCCTCCACCTTGGGCGCCTTGGGCTCGGCCTCGGCGTCCTCCGTGTCGCTCCCCAGCCGCTCGGCGATGACGATGGGATCCTTCCTGGCGTACAGCTGCTGCGGCTGTGGGGACTCGAACCGGTTGACCAGCTTGGACAGGTCCACCCTCGGCAGGTCCTCCTTGGCCAGGTCCCCGAGAATCGCCGCCGCCCCCGCCCCCGCCGCCGGGACCTCCTCGGCGTCAGCGCCCAGCCGCTCCGGGATCTCGATGGGGTCCTTCCGGGTGTACATCTTGTTGACCTCCGCCCACTGGGCCTCCTCAAAGAATGACTTCTTGTCTCGGACCGTCATCATGGAGTCGCCCGCCTCAGCGCCGTCCTCCAGCCCCTCCTCGCTCACTGTGTAGCTCGCCATGAGGCTGAACGCCGGCGACTCCTCCCGCTGCTCGGCCATCGTGTCCTCCACTATCGGCCCCGGATGATGATGATGGGGAGGGGGGGGAGGCGAGGGGGAGGCCACGCCCCTGGGGGTCTTGGCGGCGTAGTCCTTCAGCTGCACCACCTTCTCAGAGCGGCTGAGCGTGGGTGAGGGTGTGGCCCGGCTGAGGAGCGGCGACTGGGCAGGGTACGGCCGGCGCGGTGGTGGCGGTGGTGTTCCCACAGCGCGGTAGGGGGGAGGAGAGGGGGTGGCCACGCCCTGGCGCGGCGAGTCTGTCCGCCGCACCGACTCGATGGTGATGAAAGTGGGCGAGGGCGTGCGGACGCTCATCAGCGCGGACCCCCGGTGGTCGGCGGCGGCGGGATCTGGTGTTCTGCTGATGGCGTGATGCTGGCCGCTCCTCTTCTCCTCCACCACCTCTCTCTTGGACTGCACTGTGTAACCGGTGGCCATCTTGGCCGAGGTGACTTTGGCGCTGGGTTTCTTCATGGTCGCCGGCGCAGGAGGAGGTGTCTGTGGCGGTGGCGGTGGCGGTGGTGTCGGTGCTGATGGTTCTGCAGCCGCAGACTCCGCCTCCAGAATCGTGAGCTTGGCTTCCACCATGTTCCTCAGGTAGGCCGTCATCTCCTTCAGCTTCTTCTTACTTTGGTGCAGCGCGATGTCACTCAGGTTCCTCTTCTCGTCCGCGCCCATCATCGACTCGGGCACCTCGCTCACGAGGCCCCGGACGGCGTCAGAGTCGATCCTGCCCGCCCCGCCCTGGAGCTCTTTAATGTGTGCCAGCAGCTCCATTAACTTACACTTATCCATCTCTGCGCTTTCACCCGACGTGCCGGAACCTCTGCCCTTGTGTGGTGCAATTATCCCCGAGCTTTTCATCATCTCCGTGTCGCTGGCCTCGTCTTTAGGTTTGATCGATTTAACATTCATCGTCTGGGCTTTGTTGCTGGCTGTGGCGGCTGTTATTTGTTGATATTGTTGCTGTTGTTGTTGTTGTTGTGAGATCTTGGTCTGCTGCTTGTGCGTCACACTCTCCGTGGTCGTCACCACCACCTCCTGCCTGCGCTCCGTCTTGGAGCTGTGCTGGCTCCGCGAGGCGGCCACGTGGCCCGGTCCCTGGGGGGCCCCTGACGCAGCAGATGTCTCCGCCGCGGAAACCATCTGAACAGAAGCGGACTGCTTCTCTTCGCTCTCTCTTTTCGGCGCTTGCTTTTTTGCCGACGCCTCGGCCAATTTATTCGCTTTCTCGGGGTGAACGAGCGCGCTGCTCCCATGCTGCTTCGCCACTTGTACTTTCAAATCACTCTTGACTTCGACTTCGTTTCTCACAGCCACCGAGGATGTCGAGCGGCTGCTCTCCTGAATCACTCTGGTGGTTTCTCTGTGCTGTGAGATATTAGCCATGTCCAGGTGGGTCTGAGACTCACCTGTGATGGCTTGTTTCTGCATCGTGATGGCGGTGGCGGCCTCACACTTTCCTTCTCTCGTCTCTGGAGGCATCTTGAAAGTTTTCACCTTGAAGCTCGGGGCCACCTTTGGGATTTTGGTGGGCTGAGTGCTGCCTTTCCTCCCCTCCTGCGCATCGGCCACATTAATATTCTTCGCCTCCTCCTCCTCCGCTTTCACCGTGACCTCCACCTGACTCCGAAGATTGATGTTTTCCTGGACGGAGCTCTGCGGGGGTGGGGGTGCGGCGGTGGCCACACACTTGACTGTGCCACTGGATTTCTTCACTCTCTGCTCGGTGACAGAGGAAGTAACCATGCTGGAACCTGACTGGATTTTAATTTCCCCAGCCTTGTGGGTCGGTGGGGGTGGGGCTGCGGCTTTGGCAGCGGACACAGAGACTGAGATGGCAGCGGCGGTAGTGGCAGCTGCAGTTTTGCTTTCTGAAGACGAGGCCTGCGCTTTCTCCACCACAACGCGAGAGGAGACGTGCTCTCTGGAACCCTTCTTGCTATCAGAGGTAACATTTGAAGTCGCTGCAGGTGATTTCTTATTCACCGCCGCGATCAAAGGCTTGCTGGAAGGGATGTGTGATGACAGCTTCTTTGCCGACGTCTCTTGTGCTGACGTCTCTTCTACTGCGACAGCGGTGGTAGCGGTGGCCCTGCTCTCTTCAACTCTGACCATTGCAGATTGCGTCGATTGCGCAAGCAGAACTTCGCCGGTTTCGGTGGTCGCATGACGCTCGGTGAAAGGCTCTGTGGTGGAGAAGCTTGACCGCCGTCTGCCGGAGGGGAGGTCGGTGGGGTGGTCTTCAACTTTTCCATCTCCTCCCTCTGGAGACGGAATCTCTCCTCGGCGAGCATGAGCGGGGTTTTGAATTTACGGGCGTACGGCCGGGGCTTCGCCGCCTCCACAGGCTCGGGCGACTGCGGCAGTTTCAGCGGCGGGACGAATCGCTTTTTGGGGGGCTGCTGCGGGGGTTCTTTCTCGATCGGTTTTGCCACAGGGATTCCGGATGTCGCCTTCGCTGCGGCGGACTCCGTCGATTCGGTCTGAATGTGTTTCCTTGTTTCCGTGCGGTTCATCACTTCTGTCTTCACTTCCACGTGCTCCGCCACGGCTACGGGTTTCTCCGGAGCAGGTTGGGCTGGTGGAGGCGGGGGTGGAGGTGGCGGTGGAGGAGGGGCGGGGATCGGCTGCTTTTTCTGCCATTTCTGTTTCGGCGGTGGAGGCTGCCTGACGGGCTCCTGCGGTGCAGGGACTTTGAACATGGGTCTGGCCGCCGGTTTCCCCAGCTTGGTCGGGGGGGGAGGGGGAGGCAGAGCACCATGCTCCGGCTGGGAGGGGAGAGGAGGGAGAAAATCTGAGGTCGGGGGCGGAGGCGGTGGTGGCGGCGGCGGTGGCGGCGGGAAGAACTCCGCCTCGGACTTGAGGCTTTCTGCGGGAGGGGGAGGGGGCGGCGGCGGAGGCGGGAGGTCACTGTCCTGCCTCATGATGGGGGGGCGGGAGCCCGGCCCGTCGGTCACTGGGGAAGGGGGGGAGGGGAGGGAGAACTCAGACTCGGAGGGGGGAGGGGGGGAAGACGGCGGAGGAGGGAAATGAATTTCTGGCTTCTTCTTTTTGATCAGGCCTTTCCCTTTGTTCTCAAGATTCCGGTATTCTCCTTTAATGCTTTTGATGTCTTGCTTTTGAGCGATTGTCTTACTCTCAGATGTCGCAACGGCGCTTTGCCTCTGCTGCGAGGCGGACGCGTGCTCCGACACGGCGCAGATGCTCTGCGTCGACGTCGACGTCGTCGCAGAGGCGGCGGCTTTGTCTCCGATCACCGTGGTGGTGGCGGTGTGCACCTGTTTGATCGTCCTCGTCTCCTGCGTCCTGCTCTTGGCGGAGACGATTGTCTGCGACGCGCTCTGCACACCTTGTTTCACTGTCACCGCTTTCATCTCCGACGTCTGCTGTGAATTCGATGCACTCTGTTCATCCTTCGGGCTAACGGGTTTGGTAGGCACAATCTGAGCCTGAGCCTGTGCCTGGGGTTGGGGTTGGGGTTGGGGTTGGGGTTGGGGCAGTACTTTCTGTGACACGCTCTCCTCCTTTGCGCTTGTCCGCTGACAGGACACGTCTGACGCATTGGCTGTTTTAGCAACAACAACAACAACAGCGTGTGAGCTCTCCTCTTGAATCACCGATTTGGCTTTCGTTGATCGGCTCTCTGTGTCCTTGTGCTGTGTGTGTCGGTGTGTCTCGCCGCTCTGGGGTAGGTTGATAACGGCGGCGGGCGGCGCGTTGATGGCCTCGCTCGCGCTCTTCGCCGCGGCGGCGTGCGCGCATTTGTGCACGCACGTGTGCTCCACGTGCGTGGCGTGCGGCGGGGCTTTCGCCGTCACTTTGACTCTCTTGGAGGAATACATGCGCTTCGGGCTGGAATATTGCTTTTTCTGCATGAGACACTTTATGGCGCCCTGCACGTCACCCTTTACCACCTCCTCTTTTTCTGTCTGCATCGTCTCCTGGCCCTCGTACAGCGTCTTAATAGACGTTTTTGATGTCTCCCTCGATGCTGCCTCGCCGCTGCATCCTGGGAGAGGTGGAGGTGGGCTCGAGCAGGAGCTGTATGGTGCCTCTGACGTCCCCTTGTTCGCTCGCTTGATGCTGGTACAGCTTGCGCTCGCTCGACACCTCGTGTAAATTCTGCATGGCCGCGTAGACGTCACCCTTGATGATCTCCTCTTTCTCCACCTCTTTCACCGCTTGCTTCGCCTCCTCCAGAGACTTCAGCGTGCCTTTGATGTCGCCTGGCACCAAATCCTCCACTGTCGCCTCCGCTTTTGCCGACGCGGATTTCTCGAGCGACTGCAAGGCCCCTCTGATGTCCCCCCTGATGATGTCGGGCCTCTCCACGTCCTTGGCTTGATACTGGCCTCATGCAGGGACTTGAGTGTGGTGCTGAGATCCCCCTTGATCACCTCCTCCTTCTCCATCACCACCCTCTGGTTGGCGGCCTGCGTCAACGAATCCATGGCGGCGCACAGGTCACCCTTCACTATGTCCTGCTTCTCCAGGTTCCGGTAGTTGACGGAGGGCTCGGCCATGAACACCTGGACGTTGCTGTGCACGTCCCCGGGGACAATGTCGTCCTCTGCGATGGTGCGGCCCACCTGCTGCTGGTTCCGCCTCAGGATGAGCTTGGTTTCCTCCACGTCGCCGCCGATGATCCTCTCCTTGGCTGCCTTCTCGGGGGCGTCGTCTGGTTCAAACTGGAGCTGGCGGAGGTAGTCCAGTGCACCGGACTCGATGCACGTGGAGTAGAAGCTGACGTTGCCCCTCTCCGTGTCCCCCACCCTGATCCTCCGTGCGCTCTCTGCATCGGAGTTGGATATGAGGCGTTGGAGGGTCTTACTCACATTGCCGTGAACGATGTGCTGCCGCTCAACACTGTCGCTCTCTGCCTTGTTCAGGAGGGAGTAGATGGTCATCCTCACGTCGCCCTTCTCATCCTCTTGGATGAGGAGGCCACTCTTTGAGGAGCCCTCTTGCTTTAGCAGGTTGTTGAGGGCCTCCTGGATGTCCCCGCGGATGATTTCCTCCTTCTCAACACTGGCGGCCTTCTCCTGACTGAAGAGCTGGCGCACCGTGGTGTCGATGTTACCCCTCTCTTCCATGTCCACGGTGATCCCCTTCTCCGTGCAGTCCCTGCGGTTCAAGAGATTCATCATGATGCTGTTCAGATCCCCCCTGATGACCTCTTCCTTTTGAATCTCGGGGGCGTCCTGGTTCATCAGCTTATATTTCGCCATGCGCACGTCGCCGATCTCGTCCGCCTCAATGAGAATCCCCTGGGAGTCGACCATTTTCTGGCAGTAGAGCTCTTCCAGAGTCTCCTTGATGCTTTTGCCCGTGACTTTTGTTCTCTCTGTGCTGCTCTCGTTAAACTCATGGACGGGCGTTGTTTCAAAGAGCCACGTGGTTGATTTGACGTCGGTCTGTGGGATGACCTCTTTGGCGATGGCGTGCCCCATTTCGTCTTCGTCTTTGATTTTGTCGAGGGGCTGCTTCTCAAAGAGCCACACGGACTGCGTGACATCCCCCTTCATGACGTCCTCCTTGGTCACCTTCTCCATGCCGTCGTAATCGGCAGCCTCGCTGTGGATCTTGTCGATGGTGCGCGTCTCGAACATCCACGTGGCAGACCGCACGTCCCCCTTTTGGATCTCACTCACGCTCACCGTCCGGACGTACTTGGGGCTCGTCTCATCGGTCTCGAATCGCTGCTTGTTCGTCTTCACATCCCCGCCTTGCACGTCTTCGACGGTCTTGGACCTCACCTTCATGTCCTCCGCGATCTCATCCAGCGGCTGCGTCTCAAACCTCCACCTGGCGGAGCTGACGTCCCCTTTGTTGACGCCTTCCTCGGTGACGGCCTTGATCACGTAGACCTCCTCCGAATCCCGGATCGTGTCCAGTGGCTTGGTCTCAAATTGCCACCGAGCGCCCTTCACATCGCCTCTCATTACCTCTTCCTTTGTCACCGTGGTAACTTCGTGGTAATGTCCGTCTTTGTCGCGGATCGCGTACAGCGGCTGCGTTTCGAACATCATGGTGTAGTTTTTTACATCCCCCTTCTGTATCTCTTTGCTCGTCATGCTAGTTAGCTTTGAAATATCTGTCTCCGCGGATTCATCCTGAATCTGATCTAAGGAGTATGTTTCAAAAATGAAGCGGCCTTTATCCACGTTTCCGCCCTGCACATCGGTCACTGTGCGAGACTCTGTCAATTCATCCTCTTTGATAGTGTCTATCGCCTGATTCTCGAACATCCAGGTGCAGTTGATGACGTTGCCTTTCTGGATCTCTTCGGCCTGCTGGTTCTTCAGCCGCTGCATCGTCTCTTCGGAGGTGGAGGTCATGATGTCCGAGGAGCGGTTCTCGAAGATGTACTTCATCCGAGAGACGTCACCCGAGTCGATGTCGATCTCTGTCACCCTCCTGAAGGAGCCGGAGTCCTCGCCGGTCAGAGTGTCCAGGTTCTCGGTTTCGAAGAGAAAACGAGCGAGACGCACGTCTTTCCCTTGGATGTCCTCTTGGTTTATGGTGCAGGTTTTCAAGATGGTCTCTGAGTCTGTCTCGGCGTGGTCGCGGATATTGTCAAGCGTCTGGGTCTCAAAGAGCCACGTGCAGGTTTTAACATCTCCCTTCTGGACTTGCTGAACATCGGTCTCACTTTTCTCCTCCTTCTCATACAAGATGTCCATCGGTTGGGTCTCAAACAGCCACCGGCAGGTCTTTACATCTCCCTTCTCAATTTTAATGTCCTCTTTGACTTTGCGCTCTTCGTCTTCGTACTTGATGGCATCGAGAGCCTGAGTTTCAAAGAGCCACTTGGCTGTCTTGACATCTCCAGACTCTATCTCCTGCTTGGATATGCCTTTAATGATTTGGAATTTATCGATGCTCTCGTCAAACTCATCGATGGGCCGCGTCTCAAACATCCACCTGCAGCTGCGGACATCTCCTTTCACCACCTCCTCGCGCCTCACAGTTTTTACCTCGTGGTAGTGGCCCGCGCTGTCCTGCATCGCGTACATTGGGGTGGACTCAAAAAGAACCTTGTTTGATCTGACAGATCCGCTTGTAACGCCCTCCACTTGTATCCGTTGTGCCCCCTCACATTTACTCAGATCCATGGCCTCAAACCTTTCTTTATAGTTTGTAACGTCGCCCTTGTCCAGCGCCTCCATATTCACGGTTCGCGTGATCTCTCGTTTTTCCTCCCGCAGGTCCTCGAGCGGTTGGCTCTCGAACATCCACTTCTGATGTCTCACATCGCCTTTCTCTTCCTCCGACGCGACCGTCTTTTGGAGCTTTCCCACCTCGAGCAGATCCTTCAGGTTTTCCATGGGCACGGTTTCAAACAGATACTTGGCAGATCGCACGTCGCCGCCGACAATCTCCTCCGCGCACGACGGCCTGGCGTTCGCGTTGTCCTTCAGCGTGTCCATCGGCTGTGTCTCGAACACCAGACAATGCTTCCTCACGTCGGCACCGATGATCTCCTCGCGTTGTCTCTTGGAGCACTCCCATTCCTCGTCCTTGATGGAGTCGAGGGTCTTCGTCTCGAAAAGCCACTTCCCCTTGTTCACCCCTCCCTGAATGTCCTCCTCCATGGAGACCCCGCAGATGAGCTTCACCTTGGATGGGTCTTGGTTGATCATGTCCAGGGGTTGGGTCTCGAACATCCAGCGGGAGGTCTTGACGTCCCCTTTCTCTGTTTCCTCTCGGCTGATTTTGGTGATCTCCAGCATTTCCCCCGAGTCTCCCCGGATAACGCACATGGGCTGGGTCTCGAACATACAGGTGGTGGTCTTCACCTCACCCTTGATCTCCTCCAGCTCGGACTTGAGGTTGAGGAAGTGGCTTTCGTCGATGGTCTCCGTTTTGCCCAGGGAGTCCAAGTGCTGCGTCTCAAAGAGGTACCGGGCGTTTTTGACGTCTCCTCCGCTGATGTCCTTGTCGATGACCACCTCTATCACCTGCTCGTCCTCTTCCTGATAGATCTTATTCAGGTAGTCGAGTGGCTGCGTCTCAAAAAGCCAGGTGGCGGTACGGACGTCGCCCCTCGCCAGCTCTTTCACTTTCTCCGACTGACCGGTCGCATCGGGGGTCTCTGTCCCGAGGGCATCCATGGGCTTGTTCTCGAACATCCATGCGGTGTACCTGACGTCTTTGCCAGCGATTATTTCCTGCTGGGCGATGTTGTTGTTCTCTCCACTCCCGTTCGGAGTTTCGTCTTTGATCGTGTCCAGGGGTTTGTTCTCGAACATCCACCGCATGGACTGCACCTCGCCTTTGAGGATCTCCTCCCACTCAAGGTAGTCCCCCTCAGGACTGGAACCGCGGTCGGGGCTGCCGCCGTCATTCTCGAACAGGTAGCAGGTCTGCTGGACCTCCCCTTCGACGTGTTCCTCGCTCTCGAAGCGTGCCCTCTCTTCCTCTGTGAGTTGGCTCAGGAAGTCGGCCTCCAGGTTCCTGCGGACGTCCGGGTGGATGTGCTTGTAGAGGCGCTTGAGCTCAGCCATGCTCTTGTGCTTGAAGTAATGCTCCTTGTCGTGGGAGGACCTCTGCTCCGCCACCTGGGCGTGAGAATGGCAAGCCGGGCAGTAATCGGGCAACTCCTGCTCCGTGGGCGGCGGGGGGAACGGATCCGTGGCCTCGTAGGCCGCGGAGGCGGATGAGGAGGACTCGAAATTGGACGAACTTTGGTAGCTTGTGGTCGCAGCAGCGGAGCTTTGGGACGCATGGTGGTTGACTGGTGCCCACTGGAACTCATTCAAATCCACATCGATCTACATGGTCGGCAAGCGGCGTTCGGATAAGGAGAAAGAGGCAGTTAAAGTAGATAGGTTGCGTTCAGTAATGTAGATGAATATGGAATATCAACAAGCAAACGTTGGAGTTGAAGAAGTTGAAGTTTAAATATATTCCCATATCTAATTCAATCCATATTTCTATTTCTAACTGTATAAGAGAGAGAGAGAGAGATCGTTATTTTTCTATGAATACCTTAAATAAATCCAGAAACACATCAAATATCCCCAGAATAGATTATACTGTAGATGGTATGAACGGACGTATTGGCCAATTAAAACGACATATATAACGAGCTTCATAGAATCGCTTCAAAGTTCAATCGAGAAACACCACAAGGTAAGGAAATATGAACTGACGTGAACATATGCGGAGCGTGCCGATGTTCAACACATAAAACAGCTCTTTGAAGAGCACCGGCACATTAGATCAGCTCCCTAACTTAATTACAACGTACACGATTAGCTCAAGCGCTCCAGGTTTGCCGCTGTGAACGGCGCTCTCAGCCTAATGACAAAACATTGACTGGAAATTGATTGGAGGAGGAAACGGTTCAAGGATTCCCGCGGGAAAAGGAATGAACAGATTTTTTTTTTCCGAAGTCGTTTCGATGCTAAAAGGTGTTCCCCCGTGCCGCCGGCCTCACCTTGACCTGCTTGCTGGGCGTGGCCTCTTCTATCGTCTTCTCGTACTGCTGCTTCAGGGCGTGCGTGGACACCTTGGGCAGGTCCTCGCCGCCGACCACCGTCACTGCGCAGAACAGAGCCAGGCGATTAGGGTGGTGAGGGCGGGTTTCGGGGGTTGCGTGCAGGTGGTTACAAAATTGGGCTTCGGGAGGGAGGCTGGGATGGTTGGGAGGCTGGGAGGTTGGGAGGTTGGGAGGTTGGGAGATGGAAATATGAATCCCACCCGGCCACCCTCCGCCCTCGCACCCGTAATCGTTTCCATTCTCCGAAACCCATGCGGCTATTTCCTCTCTCTCTGGTTTTTTTTTCTTTTAATCACCTCCTCCACCCGCCCACCTCCCCCCGCCCCTCACACTTTCATTAGAGTCGCTGTGGTGCATGGAATCTCATTTTGAATCATTATGTTCAGGGGGTTGTTTTATTATTATTATAATTAGAATTATTTTTGGGTTGTTTTTTTTTTTTTTTTAGTAACAGCTCCTCCCCACACTCGGCAACAGACCGCGCTCGGGTTGCTAGGGCAGATCGGCGACAGCGGTGATAAAAAAAAAAAGATAGAATAATAATAATAATCAAAAAACAGAAATGGAGAGGGTGCAAGGGTGCAAGGGTGCAAGGGTGCAAGGGTGCCAGGGGGTGATGATGAGTGAACCCACCTGTCTCGTTGTAATGGCTCCCATAGCCCGCCGCCACACTGTCCTGTTGCCCCCGGTGGTGCTGCTGGGTCACCTGTGAGGAGGAGGAGGAGGAGGAGGAGGAGGAGGAGGAGGAGGTGGAGGAGGAAGAGGTGGAGGTGGAGGAGGAAGAGGGGGAGGAGGACCCAACGTGAGGAAGAGGCACACCTCTAGATGACTCCCATATATTAATCATACATGAGAATACTCTGATCTCGCTCTCCCTCCTTCCCTCCCTCTCTACCTCTCTCCCTCCCTCCCTCCCTCTCTCTCCCTCTCTCTCTCTCCCTCTCTCTCCCTCCCTCTCTCCCTCTTCCTCTCTCTCACTTCCAGGGATTATAGAAAGACATGAGCG
>PIJE02003656.1:0-34650 GCA_002895965.2 Coryphaenoides rupestris | reverse complement strand
GTCAGGTCTGGTGGCTGAGGAAAGGGCTAGGAAAAATGCTCAAAGAACAAACTGATGGCTTTTCTTCCTAATATCAGCAATAGGTTCTCTCCCTCTCTTAGTATTTTCTTGTGCTTATGTTCATTAAACACGACGCACCAGTCACTCAGCTACAAGTCAAGTCGTTCACATCTATTGTATAACCTTCATCCACAGTTACAGTTCTCACTCATGGCTTGCGTAGTGAAACCCTGGGGGAATGTCGGAAGATGTTTCCAAGTGTGCATTTCAAGGGCAAAAACTCACACTCAATAATGGACGTTTGCCTGAGAGCGAGCCGGAAGGAAAGGCGAATCAGTATCCTATCTTGAGTGAAAAAGTAACCTGACATAACACCTTGTCTTTACTTATTCAATGTAGTTATTATTTAGGAAACCCAAGTGACTGAGCGATCAAGAGCAGTACGGGTCGGGTGATCTTGTTTTTTAAAGATGCTTTAGACCCTAGACATGGGATGGAACCTGGACATGAGGTGGGGACCCTGGGAGACATGGACTGGAACCTGGACATGAGGGTTGGACCCTGGACATCGGGGGACTGGCAAACTAATGGACATCGTAGTGGGACACACTGGAAATGGGACATCTTTGGAACATAGACATGGGGATTGTTGAAACCTGACATTGGTTGGAACCTAGACCATGGAGATGAAACCTAGACTCTGGACTGGACTCCAATTAAAAACACTAACATAACTGTGTGTGTGTGTGTGTGGTCGTGTATGTGCCAGCCAAGGGGCAGAATGGCAGGCTGGGGGCGGGGAGAAGACAGGCCTGGGATGGCAGGCCACATGGGGGGGGCACAGGCAGAGGACCAAAAAAATAACCTCTCCTCCCCCCCCCTCCTCCACCCTCCCCACACCCGCTGCTGTGTGGTGTCGGGAGGAGGTGTGGAGAAACAAGGGGTCCTTACGACCCAGATATGACGACGACGACGCAGAGAGGTGGATGTTACCACCTGTGTCAAGACACCACACCACACACACACACACCACACCACACACCACACAACACACCACAGAGTGTGCTTTGTTGGAAGGAAGAGAAGGAAGCAAGGGACGACGGACAGTTGCCAGGGCGATCAAGCGGCGGCCGTTACGAGATGTGCTTTGGATCTGCCCGTCATCGGTCTACCGCCCGTCTCTCCCTCCTCGCGGTTTCACTTCACAGTCCCGCCCTCCCCGTGCGATGTTTCACGTGTGTTCACATTGACCACATCATGGGCACGTCTGTCATTGAGAAGGAGAAGGACAGAGGGCGTCAACAGTTCCTCGCATTCTCTCCCTCCCCTTCTCTCCCTCTTTTTCTCTCTCCATGCCTTTTCTGTCTTTCCCCCTGCCTCTCTCTGGCAGTCTCTTCTCTTCTCCCCCTCTCTCCCCCTCTGCCTCTCTCCCTCCCTCCAATATCGGCTCTCTCTTCCCCTCTCTGCTCCTCTCCTCTCTCTCCCCTCCCTCCTCCTCTCTCTGCACTCTCCTCAACCATTCCCTCCATTATTCGGCTCTCTCTCCCCTGCCTCTCATCTCCCTCTCCCTCCTCTCCCTCTCCCCTCTGCCTTCTCCCTCTTCTCCTCCCAATGCCTGTCTCTCTGGCTTTTTTGTCTGTCTGCCTGCACAGTTGTCTGTCTTTATCCCTCTGTGTGTGTGTGTGTATTGTGTAGTTGTGGTGTGTGTGTGTCGTGTGTGTGTGTGTGTGTTGTATGTGTGTTGTGTGTAGTGTGTGGTGTGTGCAGTGTGTGTGTGTGGATTGACACCCCAGAGGATCGTCCTCCCGTCTCCAGTTGTAAGAGGTGCTGGGACAGCACCGTCAGGCCCTACAAGATGACTGGAATCTACTGCATACAAGAGCAAGCCAGACAGAGACTGTGTGGTGTGTATCCGTGTGTTCTTAGCATACGTTTGTGTTTCTTGTTGTTCGGTCGTTTTTGTTTGAGTGTCTGCATGTGTGTGTCCATCCAAGGACACGAGAGACAGACAGACAGAAGACAGGGCACACGACACACACCTGGCAGGTGACTGGTGACGGTCAGACGTATGCTCCCGCCCCCCCCCCCGACCACCACCACTCCCAGCCGTGACGTTCTCAGTACATTCCTGCAGCCACAAAACTGTCGGCTCTCCTTGGATTTCTCATCTGAAGGGGATATTAAATGTATGTTTCCATTTGTCATTATTGCATTTTATTTGTAGTCTGGATCACTTTTGTAACATCTTGATTCATGCCACATACAGTAACTTACAAGTTACATTATTAGTATTTTACAATTATTTGGATGATTATTATGGAGTAGAGTGGTACATTTCCATGAAGCCATTTTAAAGGTTACGTTTTAGCAGAGAAACAATGAACGCATACCATCGGAATTAGGACATTTTGGGGAAAGTGCTGCCCTGGCCTAGTTTAACAAAATGCACCGGGACAGATTATGAAAGCTATTTTAGGGACAACCAGAAACACAGCGGGATAGAGCTATCCGGGACACCAAGGTCTTTTGCGTTATGACGCATGAAGCAAGCCATTTAGAAACTTCATTCTAAATTCCACAGCTTTTCATGAGCTAAAAACGACAAAGAAAGTACGTTCCACTGACGGCCTGGTGCTGTCCCTCCAAGGCTGTCAGAGGAACCGCTCATACCTACTCCAAACGTTAGTCAGGACGCCCACGGCCCACTCGGGCGCTCGCTCAACGACTTCGGCCGGACGACTGGTACCCACCTCACTAAAGAACTGAACATCGCTCATGCCCCAAGCCCAACTCTCTCTGTTCTTTTCTGGTCACCGCAGTTGGACCGAGCTCCCGGCTGACGTCAGACGGGCTTGAGTCGCTCACCAGCTTCCACAAGAGACTCAAGACCCACCAGTTCAGAGTTCACCTGGACTCTGCCTTCCCTCTCCTAACCCCAGCACTAACTTGGCATGTTTTATTGCCACTATAAGATAAATAAACTTTATTTGGATCCCGAAGGAAAATTCTTGTGCCAGAAGGACATAGCAAGATTTTCCTTCGGGATCGATAAGTTTTATCTTAATTCTTATTAATCGCCAAGACATACAAACAACCTGGGCCCAATTGATGAAACTTGTTCTATTAGCCTTGTTACTATGAATTGCTTGAACCTGCTCTATTCTTATTTCTTTATGTACCACAGTGATATATTTGCTGTTCTCTCCTTCAACAAATGTACTCTTTGTAATCGCCTGGATAAAAGGCGTCTGAATAAATGCCCAAATTTTTAAAAAATGTTATTTAAATAGTTCTCAGATATGAATACTATGGATTGTTTAAAATTACCATTTTAACAATCATACTGGGAGTGGGTGGGGGGACAGGTTGGCCAGCTCTTCCGTGTTGTCCTCTCTTCCTCCAGGCACGGGGGCGAACGATGAGCCTGCGATCATAGCTGGCTCTAATGGATCCCCTCTCGTTGGCGCAGGGATGGACCTACAGCAGGGTGGTCTGCGACCACACACACACACACACCACACACACAACACCACCACCCCACTTCAATGCACCACACCTACCCTGGAAAATTTGTCAACTTGTTTAATAGCCTGGCCATCTTCGTGTGTCTGTGTGTGTGGGGGTGTATAGGTGTGTTTGGTGTGAGTACTGTGTGTGTGTGGGCGGGGGGGGGATGTGCAGGGTGTGTATAAGTGTGTGTGTGGAGGGGGGGGGGGGTTAGGGTGTGTGTGTGTGTGTCTTATTGGGGGACATCTGAGTATGAGATGGATTGAGGGTGCGTGGAGCCAGCAGGTTTTGAAGACGCGCTCAGTTTGTGAAACATCTTTCTCTTCCTGCGTTCTGGTCAAGCATTTCTGTCTCCTCCACACCTCCTCCTCTCTCCTCCTCCGCCACCTCCCTTCCTCTCTCCCTCCTCCCCAACCCTCCTTATATTTCCATCTCTTCTCCTCCACCACCCTCCTCTCTCTCGCCTCTCTTCTCCTCCACCACCACCGCCTCCTCTCTCCTCATTCCACTCCTCCTGTCTACCACTTCTCCTATCTTCTACCACCTCCTCCTCTCCCCTCCACCACCTCCTCCTCTCTCCTCCTCCACCTCCTCTCTCCTCCTCCACCACCTCCTCGTTTCCATCTCCTGTCCCCCTCCACCAGCACCTCCTCTCCTCCTTTCCACCTCCTCCTCTCTACTCCTCCACCATCTCCTCGTTTCCATCTCCTCTCCTCCTCCACCACCACCTCCTCTCTCCTCTTTCACTCCTCCTCTCTCCTCCTCCACCACCACCCCTCTCTCCTCGTTCCACCTCCTCCTCTCTCCTCCTCCACCACCTCCTCCCCTCCCCCCATCTCTCCTCCTCCCACACTCCTCTCTCCTCCTCCACCACCTCCTCGTTCCATCTCTTTCTCCTCACCACCTCCTCCTCTCTCCTCCTCCACCACCTCTCCACTTCCTCCTCGCCTCTGCTAGATTACAATTGCTTCTATTTCCCATAAACCATAAAAGTAAATTTTCTGAGGTGGCCAACCAACCATTATATTAAATTATTGTATTTATCCAACTCCCAACCGTAGCTGTGAACATGCATTTGAGTCTCACGGAAGCTACTGTAGAATGATGTGTCATAAGTCAACCAGTCCCGTGAGCTGTTAACGTCGGGACTTCGGAAATCTTAGCGTAGAAATCAGGGATTAAATCCCAAAAGCCCATATATGCAAATGAGTTGGCACC
This sequence comes from Coryphaenoides rupestris, assembly GCA_002895965.2. NCBI lineage: Eukaryota > Metazoa > Chordata > Actinopteri > Gadiformes > Macrouridae > Coryphaenoides > Coryphaenoides rupestris. The sequence continues at coordinate 29,925 of PIJE02003656.1, read as the reverse complement.
GCATCACATCAACACCGATGACATCACCGAGCAGATGGGCGCGCTTTCATGTGTCTGCCGTGTGACGGACGCCGTCTGCAGCGATTTATCGAGGATCTTGAGCGACGAGCTACGAGTCTGCAATAATGTCAAACGATAGCGGAGATGAAAAAGACGGACGCTAACCTTTCCCTGTGGATAACGATCCCGTTTTAGTGACATCCCAAAAAGGTGTCATCACCGATACGACGTCGGCCCGCTGCACTCCAAGGAACGCTGGGAAGTATTTTCGTAGTGTTGTCGTCCCCTGGGTGACAACAAAGACACTCATCTTGTCCCTCCACGTTTTCACCTTGGACGCTCAATTGCACTCTCATTTTTGTCTGTTGATTAGTTCAGTAAACGGCCAGGCGAGACGACGGTGGGTGAAATTGTATTTTAGTTTTGGGTTTTTTCGGCGATTGGGCAATTTCAGACACATTTTCTGTTTTCTCTGCCACCTGTCCAGGAGAGAGTAGAGGGTTGAATGGAACCTGACAGGGAAGCAGCAAGAAGAGCCACTTATGATAGACTGCCCCCTTGTGGTGAAATGGGCAAAATGAACAGGAAAGCTCTGGAAAGAAATCTGGTTAGGATGGGAACAATGTCACTTTAATGTATAATCTTTAAGTATCCAGTACCGTATTTGTCACTCTAATATGCAAGACATAAATACCAATGTGCTGTCCCTTTATGGGATAATAATACGGTAAATGTATGGCATTCATATATCGCTTTTATCCACAGCGCTTTACAGTATACCCTCACATTCACCCATTCATTACACCAGACAGGCAAGGTAACAACCAACACGTCAGGAGCAGTTAGGGTTAGGTGGTGTCTTGCTCAGGGACACCTCCACACTTAGCTAGGAGGCCGCCCTCATCTGTAATCTTTTCTGTGTCACTTTTAGTTTGACGAGTTTTGTCTGAGTTTATCTGTTACCTGTACCTGTTTATTCTGTTAAATACGCAGTTCTTAGGTAATCACGGTCACCTGCACGGCTGTCCCACATTTAGGTCCTCATCTCACCACCACCCTAACACAAAGGGGCACCAGCTGCATTATCACATTGTCTCCAGTGTAAGGGCCCACTAGATGGCGCTGTATCATGTTGTCTTGCACACTATCCCCTTTTTTGATACTTAAAGTAGAGACTCCAGCAGAAGACCTCATGACCCCTCTGTCACCAGAGACTCTAGCCACCCCGGCCATGGACCCGGCCTTTATACTTCTGCTGCCTGACTCCCCCATGATTTGCTCCCTGATGTTCTCGCAATTTGGTAATAATGTTTTAATCAGGATGAACAATGACATTTGCAATTGATAATCTTTGAAAAAAAGTAATCTCAAGTAATCTCCCAAGTGACTGCCTCTCTGGACAGGAGAGTGGGTTGAAAGAGAGATAATCACATACAGCTGCAGGTTGGAATTGAATCTGCGTTACTGGAAGACATTTTCCATCATCGTTAGTGCTGCTTTACTGGATCACATTTTGATGAGACAAATATAATTTTAAAATATAAATTCAAAAAATCGGGCCCCAAAATCTCATCCTCAAAAAGTAATTAAAATGTGTATAAAAAAAGAAATTAAAATAAAAACTAATCACCAAAAGTAATCACCAAAAGTAATCTAAAAAAATTAGAATCGTGATAATTATTAAAATAACAAGCAATCCCCGAAAAGTAATCCCTTAAAAGTAATTTTCAAAAAGTAATCCCCCAAAGTAATCCCCCAATAAGTAATCACCAAAAATATTCTCCAAAATAAATCTCCTTTTTTAAATAAAGAAAAAGTAATCCAAAGTCTAAATTATAAAATATTAATGAAAAAAATCTGCCCCAAAAAGTTATCCTCAAAAATTCATCCAAAAAATGTTCTTTCAGGGTTATACATTGTACATATATTAGGGGTCCTACGTAGTAGGAACCCTATTGTAATTGGTGGTATTATTATTATTATTTTCTTTTACTATTCTTTTCCTTGGTCCTTATGTAAAAAATACTGAACAGATGTTTACTTTATCTCAATTACAAGTAATATAGACAGCATATATGGTTAATATTTGCCATTTACCTCTGTTAGATCACATTTATCAATAAGAGCACTTTAAAACAATGTTTGTCAATTAATATACATTATCATATCCTCATACTGTTGAGTCAAATTGGATAAAGTATTCTTTTGTATAAAGAAGAGATAACAAACTCAAAGAAACAAACAAACAAAAACAAACAAAGAAATTGGGATCAGCTGGGTGGAACGAATCTGCTCCCGCCGCGTTCCTACACGGACCATACAGAGGGACGCACTCAGTACCGACAAGCGCACATTAAAAGACATTAAACAAACAAAGATTGTGTGAACTGATGCTTTAAGACACCGCTGAGACCTTCAGCAAAAAGTGCAGAACCTGATCCTTCTACAAAATCCGGGTGGCAGCCGGTAAGATGAAGAACTTTAATGAACAAAGAGACTATTTTGCTGCTGCTTGTTGGGCTAGCATTAGCTGTAGCCACGGAGACGAGCAGATTCTACGTTTGGTCATCAATGTAACCCTTATTAGGGAATGCATCTGATAGCCAACTTTTTTTTTCAGACCGGAGTACAAGTACAAGTACTTACATTTGGGTACTGCCGATACCGAATAACCCGCATACCGAGTACTTAAATAAAACCATTACAGTTCTAAGTGACTTTGAAACATGTTTTATTTTACAATTTTCATCAGATGTTCCTCACTATTGCTGACTGTTGAACAAATAAACAAATATAACGGCACTGCCACACATTTCAATGAAATGTAACCTAAACCAATCCAACATACGTCAGTCGGATACTCCGGTACCAAGGACGTGTTGTTGTTTAGGACATTGGTGGGACATCACAGATATTGCGCCAAGGATGCGCAATGAACGCTCCCGTGAGGCGCGGGGCTCAGAGGTCAGCGTCTCTGGGGGGGGGGGGGGTTGTCGGTTGCTCCTGTTAATTCGCCGTTCTGTGGGGGGGGGGTGCGCTGTTAATTCGCTGCGGTTCTGATGGGGGGGGGTTGCGCTGTTAATTCGCCGGTTCTGATGGGGGGCGGGTGCGCTGTTAATTCGCCGTTCTGATGGGGGGGGTGCGCTGTTAATTCGCCGTTCTGATGGGGGGGGTTGCGCTGTTAATTCGCCGTTTCTGATGGGGGGTGCGCTGTTAATTTGCCGGTCTGATGGGGGGGGGTGCCTGTTAATTCGCCGTTCTGATGGGGGGGGGTGCCGTGTAATCGCTGTTCTGATGGGGGGGGTTGCGCTGTTAAATTCGGTTCTGATGGGGGGGGGGTGCGCTGTTAATTCGCCGTTCTGATGTGGGGGGTCGCCTGTTAATTCGCAGTTGATGGGGGGGGCGTTGCGCTGTTAATTCGCCGTTTCTGATGGGGGGTGCGCTGTTAATTCGCCGTTCTGATGGGGGGGGGGGCGCTGTTAATTCGCCGTTCTGATGGGGGGGTGCGCTGTTAATTCGCCGTTCTGATGGGGGGGTGCGCTGTTAATTCGCCGTTCTGATGGGGGGGGGTGCGCTGTTAATTTGCGGTTCTGATGGGGGGGTGCTGTTAATTCGCGTTCTGATGGGGGGGGTGCTCCGTTAATTGGTGGGACATGTCCCCAGCGTCCCCACTAAATTCTACGCCCATGCTCGGTACCATGCGCAGTTTCATTGTAGGGACACGTCCCCAACTAAATTCTACGCCCATGCTCGGTACCATGCGCAGTTTCTATTAAACATCCATAAACGACCAACTCGGTTGCATCTCTTTATTTCAATATTCCTTGGCTAAGAATATTACAAGGTTAACGTTGCGTTGCCAAAGTGGTATCGGTTGCGGTTGTATCGGAGTAGTTTAACGAGTACGAGTACGAGTACATGAGCACACTATCGGACCGATACCGAAAAGTGGTATCGGTATCGGTTGCATCCCTACCTTTAATTATGACGTCATTATCGAGTCAAAAGTCGAGTGCGCAGAAGATTAATGTGAGAGCAGAATTCCCCCTGCGGACACACGGATTTAATGTGTTCACACACAGATTTAATGTGTTCACACACGGATTTATGTGCGGTTGGGTCGGCATAGCTACGATCATAGACATACATAGACGCCGCATTGGCTGTGTTGGCCCGTTGCTGCGTCCGTCCTATTTTGGATGTGGCAGGTCCGCCCTGTAAACAAATACAAGTAGACTTGGAAACTGGGGGTTTTCTGAATAAAAAGCACTAACGTTTATATGGAATGAAAAGTACCACCAGTACAATAAGATAAAAAGGAAACAACTGCTTGGTCATTGAGTGGCACCCAGTTTAAGCTTGGGTAGAATGGATCAATCCTTTTCAAGTGGGGAAGCTGCACATCTATATTCCACAAAAAATCTGTCAAAAATGACTAATAATTGATTGTGGGAACATAACACATTAACTTGACACCATTAGACCTCTGCCAACAGCTTCAGCCAGCCCAACTCAAATCCACGGCAAAGACAGCATTAAAGATGAGGACTTATTATCTATTGACCTAGACATTGCACATTAACAATTGTGTTCAGGTCATGTTTTTGTTTCTCATCCAATGTTCGCGGGTCTGCTGAACCCACCGCATTATTGCGTTTTTAAATAAATAGCCATAACAATTTATGTAAAAAATACTTAACAGATGTTTACTTTATCTCAATTACAAGCAATATAGACAGCATATATGGTTAATATTTGCCATTTACCTCTGTTGGATCACATTTATCAATAAGAGCATTTTAAAACAATGTTTGCCAATTAATAGACATTATCATATTCTCATACCACACCTTGGGCAGCATGGCCAACTCCTATATCCTGCAACCTATACTGCTTGAACTACTTTATCCTTCGCCTGGTATTTACCAAGCTTGGCCATGTTAGTAGGACCCCGCATTGCTGCCTGCAGCTATATTTAGGGGTCCTACGTAGTAGGAACCATATTGTAATTGGCGGTATTATTGTTATTATTTTCTCGTACTATTCTTTTCCTTGGTTTGGTCAAATAGCTCAAAAAGTCCTTGACCAAAAATGCTATAAATGACCATGTCCAAACTACAGACCATGAGTAACTAGGCCAGAAAGAATGACTATGATTCGTCCATAGGTGGCGCTACAGTAACCGATTCAAAACGCAAATTTAAAAATGCTGCCATTTCCATGCCGTTCGACGAAAATTCATGAAACCAGGTATCCTTGTGTATTTCCTCATGGGGAACAAATTTGCCTCAAGAACCCATAAAGTCCGCCATGATGGATTTTTCTGCAGGTGGAAAATTTTGCAAAAGTTATAAAAAATTAACTTAAAATCTAGCGTAGGTCCGATAGGTCTGAAATGGCTCATGTACATGTAGGATGCAGGTCCTCTCATAGGGTGTTAACAGCTAAGAGATATATTCCAAAATGGCGGGAAAAAATGGCATATCAAAAGGAAAGAAAATATGCCAAATGTTCACGTGTTTATAACTTGTTGCCACAATAAGCTAGGGACTTGAAGCGGACTGGACATTAAGAGGACACCACCAAATTGTACCATGTCGGCTCAGGTGTTGATATCTCAAAAAACATGGAAACTACAGGCATTTGAAATTTGACCATTTTGGTGGTAAGCTAATGCTAATGCTAAAATAATGCTTTAAAAATCATCTCCTCATGAACGCTTTATCAGATTCAGGCAGCGATGCACATGTGTACTCTTGGGAATATTCTCCATCAAGCGGGATAAGGGCAAGTCGTTTCGTAAAATATTGTGTGCTATGTGGCGTTATAAAGTTAGCGCTTTATGCTAATGGTCATTCATATTTCAAAGTCATATTTCTCATGAACCGTAAGTTGAATCGTCTCATGAACGGGTATGTAGATTCTCCAAGATCATGTCTAAGAAGTGTGTGAAGGACAACGTGCTAGGTAAAAAGATGACCGCGATACATCGTAGATGGCGCTGTCATTAAATCAGGTCTGGAACCATGGAACCGTTGACCTCAGAAACATGCTTCTTTCGGTATGTGGGTCCTTGTAAGTTAAAGGACATGAGATTGAACCCAGCGTGGGCTAGTTAGCTTCACTTTGACTCCAAATTGCATTAGCTGGGAAGCATTCGATGACACAATCAGCCGTGACCTCATCTGCTGGACCAACCATTAGACCTCTGCCAACAGCTTCAGTCAGCCCAACTCAAATCCACGGCAAAGACAGCATTACAGATGAGGACTTCTTATCTATTGACATAGACATTGCACATTCACACCTTTGTTCAGGTCATGTTTTTTTTTCTCATCCAATGTTCACGGGTCTGGTGGACCCACTGCATTATTGAGATTTTAAAGCCATAACAATTTATGTAAAAATTACTTAACAGATGTTTACTTTATCTCAATTACAAGCAATGTAGACAGCATATATGGTTAATATTTGCCATTTACCTCTGTTGGATCACATTTATCAATAGGAGCACTTTAAAACAATGTTTGTCAATTAATAGACATTATCATATTCTCATACCACACCTTGGGCAGCATGGCCAACTCCTATATCCTGCAACCTATACTGCTTGAACTACTTTGTCCTTCGCCTGGTATTTACCAAGCTTGGCCATGTTAGTAGGACCCCGCATTGCTGCCTGCAGCTATATTTATTCTATTGTTTTCATTCTTATGTTGTTGGTGATTTTGAGCAACCTCTGGCATGAGAATTTCCTTCGGGATGAATAAAGTTCTATCTTATCTTACCTATCCACCATACACTCCCACTTGTGATGTCATGTGGGGCCATTCCACACCTGGTGGTATAATACGAGTCCTTTAATGGTCAGAGAATGACGTCATTAGCTGGGCACTTGGAGTTGTAATGTGCCACGAAAGCCACTAGAGGGCAGCCAAACACCGTGTTTTCAAGCGGCTGTGAGGCTCTGTGTGACAGTAACATGTCTATACATCATGCTATACATCATGTTATATACATCATGCTATACATCCAGGCCTTAAGCAAACAAACATGTCACTTTAAATGATGTATGTGAGTCCCTTTCACACAACCTACACCGAGAGACAGGCGCAAAATGACAGCTCGAAGCTCAATTAACAAATCATGCACAGTTGTGTGTGTGTCTATCTTTGCATGTGTATGTCTGTGCCCTATGATTATGTGTGTGTGTGTGTGTCCCTATGAGTGTGTCTGTGTTCATATGTGTGCGTGTGTGTCTATGTGCATTTGTGTGGCTATGCCTGTATGCAAGTATGTTTCTGTGCATGTTTGCTGTCCAAATGCAGGCAGCAGGAATAATTAAAGTGGTTTTAATGCATCTTTCTGCCCTGTATGTGTGTGTGTGTGTGTGTGTGTAGTCGTGTGTGTATCTGCCCATGTATGCGTGTGTGTATGTGTATGTGTTGTGCTTTCGTCTGCCTGTGTGTGTGTGTGTGTGCTTGTATCTGGCCGTGTGTGTGTGTGTGTGTGTGTGTTTCTGTGCAGTTGTTGTGTGTGTATCTGCCTCTGTGTGTGTGTTTGTATCTGCCTGTGTGTGTGTGTGTGTCTGTGTGTGTGTGTGTGTATGAGCGCGCAGTCAGGTCCTAGAGTTCAGGGTGTTATATAGGTCAGACAGCGCGGGTCAGGAGGCAGCAGGCCTGTCAGCCTCTCTCAGGGCTGGAGGGGGGCGGAGCTCAGCCTCTCGCAGGGCTGGAGGGGGGCGGAGCTCAGCCTCTCGCAGGGCTGGAGGGGGGCGGAGCTCAGCCTCTCGCAGGGCTGGAGGGGGGCGGAGCTCAGCCTCTCTCAGGGCTGGAGGGGGGCGGAGCTCAGCCTCTCTCAGGGCTGGAGGGGGGCGGAGCTCAGCTGTAAAACCCCAGCCCCAGCCCCGTGGCTCCGCCCCCCTCCAGCTGCTTGTGTGGCCGTGGAGCAGCGACTCCATGTTGGGCGTGGAGACAAAGTAGAGGAGATTCACTCTGTAGTCTGTAGATATACAACTTACTAGAATAGAACAGAACTAAATAGAACAACATTTACATTTACATTTAAGGGCATTTGGCAGATGCTTTGACCCAAAGCGTCTTACAACATGGCGTGCAGTGGTATGAAATAGAAGACTAGATACTGTAGAATTGTTTTATAAACTTAAAAGTGATCACGATAACTTCATATTATGTAATATAAAGTTATATAAAAACTGACAAAAATGATATGCTGCATGTTTCATTTGTACAGCCACACACATGCTGTATTTGCGTGGACGTAGTTGTAGATGTAGTTTGTGTGGGTACAGCTGTAGGGTGTAGATACAAAATATAAATATCCACGATCTTTATTTTTGTTAATGTCCTCCTGTACAGTTTTTTGTATCTGTATACCCTAGTAGTACCTCGTAGTCTTTAATAGCACCAACATACACAACAAATTGCTTTATATGTGAAAGTTACCTGCCAATGAAATGCCATTCCGATGCCTGAAGATTACAAACCTGAATCTCCTCCTTCTCTTTGTAAAAATAGTTCATATCATAAAGCATTGTTCCCACATGAATACCATTAGTAAGCAATTTACGTGCGTTAATACCGTTTTACGGACACGTGACAACGCTGCAATTCATGATCAGATACTGTAGTTTTAAAGAAGTATTTTGTGTGAGCGCTCATCCAAAGTGAGGACATTCTAGGAAGCATTTAAAGATGACATTTAAGGGCTGGAATTATTTCACTGTAGCATAGCCGAGTAATAAGTAGTAAGAATAACTGCAGCGTATATTTTAAATGGAGGCTGACGTGATGTCGAGTCTCTGGGCAAGAACCACGGACAGTAACATGAATGTCGGTCTATTAAACGTCATATTTTCCCCTTTTTTTGTTCAGACTTTTTTCTTTACAGTCTTTACATTGTTGTTGACCGCGCGTTGACACTCAGGGTCCTATTGACCTGCTGCGCCACATTAGCCCGTTAGCCGTGCTGGGTCCGGTTAAGTTTGGACGGATCCCTCCTCCAGCACCCGCACCACATAAAATCGTCGTCCTGCCGGTCGGCTGCACCGCATTAAGCCGCCGTCTCGTAACTCCGCTCAACCCCACGACTTCCCCCCCCCAAAAGTCCCCGAGTCCACGAACTTCTGAGGTGTCGCCAATTACGGCCACTTTGGAGTAAACAGATACGTGCGGCCGCAGGAGCCCCGGTCGTATTTCAGCGCCGCTCCGCTCTCCATCATACTGTCGTCAGTGGGCGTGATGGGATACGGCCCACGACATGGCCGCGCCATTTTGAGGTCAGAGCGAGGGCGGCGGTAAAACTCTTCCCCTGGGAGCTGATTTGAAGCGACCCGCCTCGACTCTCTCTGTCTCTTTCCCTCTCTCTCTGTCTCTCTGTCTCTCCCTCTCTCTCTCTGTCTCTTTCCCCTCTCTCTCTGTCTCTTTCCCTCTCTCTCTCTCTTTCCCTCTCTCTCTCTGTCTTTCTCCCTGTCTCTCTCTCTCTCTGTCTCTTTCCTTCTCTCTCTCTCGTTGTTCGCCATTTGTGTCTAACATTCTGGCAGTTAGTCCAATCATTCAAATGCAACCTAATTGATTTCATCACTTCCATAAACTCTTACTTTGAAATAGACGTACACACACAGGGAGCGTTTAGGGAGGGAGTGTTTATAGCCGTGGATGGACGACGTTAAGAGAGAACAAAACCGCAGCAGCAGCTCAGGAGGTATAAGAGCGGTTGTCTGGCAACAGGAAGGTTGCTGGTTCGATCCCCCGGGCTCCTCCCCCTCCTCCTAGCTAAGTGTTGAGGTGTCCCTGAGCAAGACACCACCTAACCCTAACTGCTCCTGACGTGTTGGTTGTTACCTTGCATGGTTGACACCGCCGTCGGTGTATGAATGGGTGAATGTGAGGTGATACTGTAAAGAGCTTTGGGTAAAAGTGCTGTATAAATGCAATCTGTTTACCATTCACAATATCTTAAAATCTTCTAATCTCGTCGCATGAAACACCGCAAAAATAAAACGAACCAAGGCACCGTGGCCGTGGGTTATAGGCTACATGCTCGTGGTTAAAATGGAGGGAAAAACAAGCGATATGTTGTAGGGAGGAGCAGCTTAGTCCTCCAAATGAACTCCTGCTGCCCCCACCCTCAACACCATCACCACCACCCTTCTGTTCACGGGGTAAGACCCTTTAACACACGCGCCACTCGCCAACCGCGTCGCTCCATGGGTCCCTGGCCTTTCACACGCATGTCGCTAATGAGGTTTGGAAATGTCGCAGAAAGCTGAAGGAATCCCGATTGGGTGACGGTGACCTCTGGCGTGGCAGCATGACCTCTGACCTGGCAGGACGGCCCCGCCGCCAAACCGCTCCCGACGCGCAGAGAGGAAACGCGGAAGACGGCGAGACAAAAAATGTGCTAACTTTTCGCCACTATCATAAATCAAATATAAATAATAGGCTATGCTTGGTAATATACTATAATAATTACTTTGAGCTTCGTTAAAATGTAAGCACTGAACATGTTTACACCCGCAGGTGGTTATTCATTTAGGGTCAGGGTCAGGTAATAGACATTTGTGTTAAATGCTTTGGGATATCCTTAGTATGAATTTTGTAAACACCACTGTTCATTAAATAAAAACTAAGGAATAATTTTAAACATGTAAAAATATCCTTATTACATTTTTCCCAATAATTATGCAGTTATTGATTTTGATCTTTTTATTATATCATTTAATATTTAAAATGTAAATTTGAGAGGCAATAATAACAATAATAATAATATTATTAATCAGCTATAATAAATCAACCCATGTTGGTCATATTGTAACGGGTTATTTAAAAGGTCACGTTTAATTCTTACACGCAAAATAAACAAATGAAAATTATGAAATTATATTTCATGAAGAGCTCCAAAAAATGTAAATCCAATAAATAAATCCACTCCCTTTCGTTTTATTTTTTTTTGTGTTTTTTTTATAACAGATCTTTTTTTTTATTGAGGAGAGTCAAGTTGGGCTGTCCATTTTTAGAAAATAAACCAATGACAATATTACAAATAATGAAATTGTTACATCATTCACAGGGTTACAGTCAATATACATTTATACAGAAAATACAGGATCCGCCACGTCGGGGTCACAGTGAACCGAACCGGCGCTGGGAGTGGGTGTGGGGTGTGATTGGTGGTGTTGGGGGGGTCCTGGTGGGTTACTGGGAGCTGCTGGGGGTGTTTAACTGGAGGGGGTGGGGTTTAGGGAGGACGAACGAGAGTCCAGGCTACAGCCAAGTTGAAGAAAAAAAACAGCAAACAGCATTACAGAATACAGAAATACCTTTTTTCCGTAAACGCCTGCAAAAATAAAAATAAAATCTGTACTTGGACCCCCCGCAGCACCAGAGGGCGCTGTCTGGCTTCAGACGACATGGTGGAGGAGGAATTATGTATTTCTCTATTTCTGTATTATTCATGGATTTTATTTGAACACAGACGCCATTTCTCTGTCCGCGCTGCGTGCCAGCTGCCCTGTGCGCCGGGCTGTAAGCCTACTTGGGCGACGTTCAAACGCAGGCCCAGCAGTAGGTGCAGCAGGCCCAGCAGTAGGTGCAGCAGGCCCAGCAGTAGGTGCAGCAGGCCCAGCAGTAGGTGCAGAAAGGCCCAGCAGTTAGGTGCAGAAGGCCCAGCAAGAATCAGTAACACTGAGATTTAACAAGGTTTTTTTTCTCTCTCTCTGTCTCTGTCTCTGACTCTGTCTCTGACTCTTCTGTCCTTCAGAATATAAATTGTCACGGGACGTTTCTTCTCTCTTGTGTTTGTTTTCTCTGTGAAGGGAACCGTAACCTTTCAGCAAAAACCAAAAACCCCATCATGCAGGCATATGTGCCGTAGAAACAAATCTAAACAAAAATTGCACATGAAAAAATCCTTTTAAGAAAGAAGAAATAAACAGGGGGATCTCCACCTTGATAGACTTTACAACATGGGACACCGGGGAGAGCACGTATAGAACGGTTATCTAATGAATAATAGAAATAAAAAAACCCAGCAGATTCACAGTTTTGGAAAATTGTTGTGTTAGAAAATTGAATAAATATTTTTTTCGGAAACAAATGAAAGTATTTGGAAAGGCTGTGTGGTGTGTGTGTGTGTGTAACCGCCAACGTTACGACGCCGTCAGCATCCGCACACCAACGAATCTCAAAGCTAGAATGCCAGTGGACGTCTATTTAACCAAAATATTGCCCTAGGTAAATATACAATTTGTACCGTCTATTCACAACAAAATATTAACAAACTCTTAAAAGAGAATGTTAATTATTTTCTTCTATATAAAAAAAAAACTAAAACAAAGTCAGAGTTTTCTAGCCTAAATAGCCTGTAGGTGCTTTAATATCATCCTGGACAGGCCAACATAATTTAAAATATAATATTCATCTTCACACTGTCTAAGAGCTCACGTCAGAGCAATATACCGTTGGCAAGCTGGCTTTTCTACATTTCTACATCGAACCGTTTTGTTTCCGACTTCCATTTTCTTTCACGGCTCACAGGTTTGAGCCGGCGAGACATGAGAGCTGAGTTTCCGTCGTTTTAACGAAGGAGATGTTCGAATCAAATGATCTGAATGATTAAAAAAACTCACCAAACACAACTTGCTTTAGCTCCGCGAACCCCCAGGATACGAACAACGTGTTTTTTTCGCCTGTGTGTGTATGTATGTGTGTACGTGTGTGTATGTATGTGTGTACGTGTGTGTATGTATGTGTGTACGTGTGTGTATGTATGTGTGTGTATGTGTGTGTGTGTGTGTGTGTATGTGTGTGTATGTATGTGTGTACGTGTGTGTACGTGTGTGTTAGTGAGTGAAAAAGAAACAGCGGTCGACTTTACGCTGATGTGCTCGTAGCTTCCCTCGGGGAGAGGATTCGCATGCCGGCATCAAACCCACGCCTTGATCTGGTTTGAAAATGTCAACCATCACCCCACGAGCGAGGAGGGAGACGGGGGTTTACAAGACCTTCTTCACGGCAAGCAAAGAGCGTCGGTTCGTTGCGTACAAACCGCGTTACGTTTGACCAGCGGAGTCACGTGTACAATCTTCTCGGCTGTATTAACTTGTTCCCTCGTCCCAGCCGTTACGTCACCTTAAACACGTCAGGTCCAGGGTTAGGTAACGTTAATAATCGGAATAATGGAGGATAATCTTCCACCGAGAGAGACGGAGACACAAGACGGCTCCTCATGTTCGACCACAGGTCCTTGGAAGCGCTTTGTAAAGGAAAAAAAAGAGAAATTTAAAAGGAAAACGAGGATTTCAAGTGCTTCTTTTTTTAGGACAGAGACATGTGAATCCGGCGCACCTAAAAGCACGTCGGTTTGTAGTTTTTAAAACTCTCATTTAAGTGTTCTGAGGAGGAGGAGGGCGGGAAGGGGGGGAAATAAAAAGATGCAACTGGCCGTTTGCATCTGGGTCACGGCGGCAATTATTTGAGCGTCTCGTTTGTCTACAGCCGCGATTAAAACGTCGCCGTGTCTCTCTCTCTCTCTCTTGTTCTGTCTCTCTCTCTCTCTCTCGGCCATCACGTTATGAACCGTCGCTCCGTGTGAAATATTGATTGTGACAAAAAGTCCCCCACATTCAACCCAGACTTCAACGTTGGCCTGTGAACTGAAGATGACTGGCGGTTTGAACACAAGCGGGGGCCCCAGTAACAGCATATTATTAAATAAGGATTTACATGTGCAAGCGGGTGCTCTTCGGAGGCCGCTGGAAGATAGATAGATAGCTAGTAGTAAGGAATACGCAAGAAAGCCTGACTAACCGCAACCCAGAAATGACTAATTCCTGTCAACTCTCGTCATCTGAGGGAACGTCGTCGGTACGGAAGCCGTTTTTCATACTCAGCGTCGACTGTTTGCAGACGATCGTACCCGCAACAAGGATGGATGGATGGGTGGAGGTGGAGGTGGAAGTGGAGGCGGAGGGGGTGGAGGAGGAGGAAGAGGAAGAGGACAGGTGGCTGCGAGGCTGGTGATCCAAGGGGGCGGAGGGGCAGGTCCGTGGTCCTGGACACGGTGGCTGTGATCGGGGTGTGATTCTGTGCCCCCCGCTGTGTTTGGACACATCTGAGGCCGGCCTCGCCGCTGGCTGTCCATGTCTGGCTGTGTGAAGTCTGCACCGAGATCCCGCCCCCCCCCCAGCGGGGGGAGGGTCCTCTTGTGGATCTGTTATCTTTTCTTATTGGCTGATTTTGTAAACTCGGGAGAAGGAGGGGATGTGTTTGACAACATCGAGGGGCCGGCCGAGGTTCACTCTCTCTGGCTCTGCCTCTCTCTCGCTCTCTCTCTCTCTCTCTCTCTGATTCTGTACCTTCCATGATTCTGTCATTCCCTCCAAAAACCCACAGACACACACACACACACACACACTGCGTTGCCCCCGACGACAACACACACGCACGCACACACACACACACACACACACACATGGACTGGCTGCTCTTGATTCAACTGACAGTATTTTTTTTTCATCTTCGAAGAAACCATACGATAAGTGTAAATATATTGTCTATAAAATTAGAACAAAACCAAAGAAAACCCCCTCGCCCAGGGAAATGCCCTGCTTATATACACGGTGGTGGGCATCAGTTCAATATTTTCATGAAACAAAAGAAGAGAAAACTGATTTTAAAATGGAAAGAGCCTTTCTGTCAGTCATTCACTACGAGACCAAAAAATGTCAAAACCCCCAAGAGAGAGAATCACGTTTTGAATAATGAGAACAATAATTGCTCTAAACGTTAAATCGTGGCTACAACTTAACACAGTAATGCTTTTTATGTCGTTTTGAGCACTGAACACTTGGCCGGCTTGGGAGGAGAAGTCTGTTGTACCAAACCTTCATGACAAAACAGTGTTTCAACGGGGAACTCTCAAAGCAAAAAACTAAACACACACACACACACACGCGCACAACAGAACACAAAGTATGTACGCGTGTTACACTCAACGCAAAGTGTGTCAAATCCAAAGAGCTTACTGTACACATTTGTGGTAATTGTACCAAAACGCAAAAGCACTGAAATCTACCGTTCTCCCAGCATGCTGCTAAACACCGTGATTCTGAAGGGACCCGATCGCACACAACACGCACACACGCGCACACACACACACACAACACACACACACACACACACACACACACACGCACACACACACACACACAACGCACACGCACACACACACGCACACACACACACGCACACACGCACACACACGCACACACAAAGGGGGGAATGCAAAATGCTAAGATGTGAGTTATTATTTGTGCACACAGTTGTAAACTCTAAACACATCGGCGTTGTTGTTGTTGTTGTTGTTGTTGATGTTTTTTCCGCGCGTCTCCGCCCCCCAAAGTGTGTTTGCTGCGGTTTCTTCCTGTTTGTTTGTTTGTGTGTTTTTTTTGGAAACCACATTGCAAATAAAAAAGGAGAATAGTGACAATATGGCGGACGTTTGGTTGACACAATCGCAACCTTTTCCTGGTCCGTGTGTGTGTGTGTGTGTGTGTGTGTGTGTGTGTGTGTGTGTGTGTGTGTGTGTGTGTGTGTGTGTGTGTGTGTGTGTGTGTGTGTGTAGTGTTCAGGAAGGAACGTTGATTAGTCTGTCGGAGAGAAGAACAAGCAGAGGAAGAAGAAGAAGAAATAAATCAAATCTCTCCATCACGACGACATGATGTCACACGAGAAATAACGACAGAAAAGGACTCGCTATGAGGAGGAAGAGAAACACGTTTGTTCGCTCATCGTCGAGCGTGGATTTGAATATTAAAGTCTAAAGTCTGTCCCCTCGACGGTGGCGGCGGCGGCGACGGCGGTGGTGGTGGTCGACGGTCCGAGAAGAAGTATCCATGAGCGATCGGCTTTTCCTCCCCAGCTCCTCTGATGGGGGAGATGTTGGGGGGTCAGACAACAGGTCCTTCAGTCTTTCTCTGGGTCCAGGGGGGTCTGGGGGATCAGACAACAGGTCCTTCAGTCTTTCTCTGGGTCCAGGGGGGGTCTGGGGGGGTCTAGGGGGGTCTTGGGTGGGGGGTCCAGGAGCCTTTGACGAAAAGTTAGGTCTCCACCCCGCCCCAACTGGTTCTCGCCCTTTTAAAGGGTAGCTCTCTCTCTCTCTCTCTCTCTCTCTCTCTCTCTCTCTCTCTCAGGCCATCGGGGACGCAACCTTAACATCACTTCTTTATATATTTATACACACGCCGCCATTTTTTCCCGCCAACGTCTTCTTCTTCTCTTCCTCCTGTTTTTAGTTTTTTTTCCTTAAAAAATCTTTACAAAATTGTTTTCGAAACAACAAAACGCACCCAAAAAAAGAAAAGAAACGAGAAGAAAAGGAAAAAAAAGTTCAACATCAGATAAGTCGGAAGATTTTAAAAGTGTGTTGTTGTTGTTGTTGTTGTTGTTGTTGTTGTTGTTGTTGTTGCTGGTCAGTTCTCAGGGTTTGCGCACCACCGCGTGACCTTGGCCCCGAGGTCAGCTAACTGGCTAGCGTGGTGGCGGTCGCCCCTCCTCCTCCTCCTCCTCCTCCTCTTCCTCCTCCTCCCCCCCCACGCTCAACAACAACAACAACATGGAGCCCAACATGCTTCGGGCGAACACCACCGACACCAACACCAACTACCCCACCCAAGGGTGGTGCAGGGAGGTGGGTGGGGCAGTGTTCGGTGTGACGCCCAGGGTGGAGGATGATGGGGGCCTGGGAAGAGAAGGATGGAGGGAGAGGAGGAGGAGGAGGAGGAGGAGGAGGAGGAGGAGAGGGGGTGGAGGCGGTGGTGGTGGTTAAGGGTGGAGGAAGAGGGGAGAGGTGGGGGTCCGGCAGGGAAGACCAGATAAAGTGTCACGCAAATCAACACATCCACTGCATCCAGAGGCTTGAATCCACCCTCTCCCTCTCCCTCCCTCCCTCCCTCTCTCTGCCATCTGCTGGGTGTGGCCGTGGGCGTGGCCGTGGGTGTGGGCGTGGCCGTGGGCGCGGTCACACCTCCACCGACTGGATCTGGTTCATCTGGGCGCGCATCATCTGGACGCTGTTGAGGATCTTCTTCTGGTGTCCCGCCAGCGTAAACATCAGAGAGTGATCACAAGCAGAACAGAAAGGAATTTGTTTGGCATTTCGGGTAATTCTCCCCGGGTCCGACTTCTGCTAGTTATTTGGACGCAGGACTCCCGTGGCTTCCTACCATGCGGCTCGTTGTCTCCGAACGCGCGGCACATGAAAGGCGATCTTGTTGATATTTTGCGTCGTCGCCAAATCCCCCCGTGGCCTGAAACCGTCGTCCAGGATTCGTACCGCTGTGGACTTGTTTTTTTTAAACACACACACACACACACACACAGAAAAAGACAGAATGAATCGGGTTCTGTTCACGTCACGAAAAACTTAAAACTTAGTTATCAGTTAACATCAAACCGTGTGTGTGTGTGTGTGTGTGTGTGTGTGTGTGTGTGTGTGTGTCTCTTTGTGTCTCTGTGTATCTCTGTGTGTGTGTCTGTATGTGTGTGCGGTCTGGTGTGTGTGTGTGTGTGTGTGTGTGTGTGTGTGTGGTGTGTGTGTGTGGTATGTGGGGGTGCGAGGCGGAGGGAGGTGAAGCGAGGTGTGTGGTCTGTATGTGTGTGCGGATAGATGAAAAAATAAGACCAGCCATAAAAAACTAACAAAACAGCAAAAGGGGCGTAAGTGTTGTGTTTTCAAATGCTAAGTTGCCGGCTAGTGGGCTAGTGGCTAGCCGAGATGCTAGCCGAGATAATAACCGAGACGCTAACGAGGATAACCGAGACGTTAGCCGAGACGTTAGCCGAGACGTTAGCCGAGGCGCTAGCCGAGGCGCTAGCCGAGGCGCTAGCCGAGGCGCTAGCCGAGGCGCTAGCCGAGGCGCTAGCCGAGGCGCTAGCCGAGGCGCTAGCCGAGGCGCTAGCCGAGGCGTAAGCGACAGTCGCAGCCAACGGGGCTATGCCACACACATGAACGCAGAGCGCAGCCAGGTGCTCCAGAGTTCTACCCAACGGATGTGAGTGGAAAGCACGGGCACTGCCCCTCCCAGTGACCTGCGTCCACGACAGCTCCGCGACTCGCACCCAACACAACACTGCGTTACACGGCACAGGTGCACTTTAGCCCCACGAAGCGCCAATAGGGCTCTAACCTCGGTTGTTAAGTGCTCCCCCGCACCAGACTCGAAGCAAGGGCCTTGGCGCAATTCTGAGAGGAGCTGTGGTAGTAGTTTGGTGTCGCGCTTCACACGTGGTGAGCAATGGGGAGTTAAGATGACAGAGTTGAGGGAACGTCGGAAGAATGATCCTAGCAAGCCTCTGGAGCCCCAGTAGGAATGGTGTTGATTTGACGTGAGGTGACAGCGTTATGGACACTTGTTTAGGGGATGGCGGGTAGAGACTTTATCAGCCACGTGTATCAGAAGCCAACGCCGTATCCCCACGCTTTAGCCCATAACCACCGCATTTTTCGCTCGCTGCGCGTCCTGAAGCCCACTCTCCAGGACACCTGGGCCACCTGTCGAAGAGACTCCTCCAATCACCCCTGATGCATCCGATACTACGCCTCCTCTGTGCAAGGAGTACATTCTTCGCGCTCCTTATCGCGCACTGACCGCCTTCCGATCCTTCTCCCTCCACTCCTTCTGGTGGCGTGTCACGACGCGCGCAACATCACGTCCACCCTGGGCGGTTACCACGACCACGGAATCCAGCTGCCCACCCAAGGCGTGAGACCCTCTTGCCAGTGGCCCTCCCGTTGGGGCGACGAGGACTGCACAGGTATTGGCAGAGGTCTGCCTCCATGTGAGGCTTCTCGAGTGGGTGTCTATGCCCTCGCCCTAGGAAGCCAATAGTATACGGGGCTGCTATAGGATTGATTGAGGATCGCATGTCATTTGTCCCCAACGTCCAGATGCCCTCAGGTTGACCAATTTGCGTGTGGAGAGACATGCATAGTCACAGATGAGATCACAAGTGTTGTGGTTCGTCGGCTAGGAAGTGTGACCGAAACTGGTAGCTGGAGAATTGAGCTAGTGGAACACTCCCAGGCTGAATTGAGCTTCACGGCACATGGTTCCATCTCGACCGCGCGTAGCCCAATTATAGAAGCTGTCGACACGTGCTGAGCGGGCCCACGGATTGCCCTAAACCGCGGGTTCAGAGTGGACGAGACTCTATGATTTTCCGGTGATTAGAACTGCGAACACTCATCCCGCAGAGGGACATACTACATAAACATCACACCTACCCGAAGCCAACAACACTATTATACAACTTTTAAAATCCTTCCGGACTATCATCTTGAAAAGTCC
The DNA here is from genome assembly GCA_002895965.2 of Coryphaenoides rupestris. Lineage (NCBI taxonomy): Eukaryota > Metazoa > Chordata > Actinopteri > Gadiformes > Macrouridae > Coryphaenoides > Coryphaenoides rupestris. Next base: position 10,556 of record PIJE02003656.1, on the reverse strand, counting down.
TATGTTTCCTTTGTCTCCTCTGTCTTTATTGTCCTTTCCAGCATATGGGGTGCCGCGTTCTTTGTGTTGCGTTCAATTGTCGAATGCCCTCTGGGAGAAGACCTGCCCAGAACATACGAACAGATTGGTGTCGACACCTAACAGAATCATCTTTTCTTTAACTGAGAACAAGGACGCAAAAATATTCGGGCAAGAGGTATACGAGCAACACAAGAGAGACGTTTGGCCCACAACCCAGTGCGTAGAGGCGCGGAGAGGGTACGGTGAAAAATGGCCCGGCCAGTGCTCCAGACCATCAGTACCAGGAATTGAAAGGCTTTGACTCAACAATCAGAGACCACCACAGTAGTAGTTTTAGCTCTTTACCCGCCTGCGTCCGCCGCCCCGACGGTGCCCAGCCATGCCATGTTGCGATTACCTCATGTGAGAAAGGAAGAGAGAAAGGAGAAGACAAGAGACAGACAGAGACGAAGAAGATATTGCCAGAGAGAACAGCTCAGCGTCGTACCTCGTCATCATGAAAAAAAGGCATGATATCGCAATGATGGAAATCGCGATTATTTCTGGGCTAGTGAGGCGGATATAGAGCATTAGGGATATACAATTATTTCTCTGGTCAAAGGGCCTGACCCGCGCCATCCGTTCCTGTAGACAGACGCCCCTCTTAGTACACCCCTCCAGACCTCAACCCTGCATCCCCAGCATGACATCTAGATATGAAAAGGCGAACCCCTGTCTGTGTGACATAATCCACCCCAGAGACCACCCCTGGACCCAAGGAAGCGAATATCAAGGTACCAAAATAGGACATTCCTGTCTGTGCCTTGTCCACCCCCGAACCCCCACACAACATTTCCTCCGCCACAGTGAGAGTGATGAAACACGCGAAACACCAGTAACATTCATCAATTTCCTTCACAAACCAATTCACAGAGATTGAACCGAAATGCTATAACAGTGAAACCTTTGGAGAAGAACTGCATCTTCTCACTCTGCCCGGCCGATCAACTTAAAAATAAAGTCTGACTATTTACAATGTAGATGTTGTTTGAAGAACGGTTTAATTTAATATCCCTTTCGCATATTAGAATGGCAGAACTTCACACGTCCACATCCACAACAACCGCTTCCTCAGTGAGCTGTCGACCTTGAGTTGACGTACAGCGGAGTGTACTGCCGTGGGGCGATAAACAGAGAGGAAGATTATGTCGATTTTCTTTTGGACTCTGGGGTGCTTTCAGTATGGAACGAATTTACATGGTGGTCGTATATATGATGTTGTCTTACTTGAGTGTGTGATCTTTTCCCTGGGTTCGGTGTCCTTTCTTCTTCCAGTCTATTTTGTGGCCTTCTGAAGCTCTTTCTCTACTCCAGCACTCAGACATATCAATTCACTCCTTTCATGTTCGCCTGGTCATGCATAATCCTGTCCATATACAAACCACACAACACACACACACACACACATACTCACACACACACACACACACACACACACACACACACACACACTCACATTCACACACACACACACACTACACACACCATCACACATATCACACACACACACACACACACACACACCACACACACACACACACCATACACACACAGGTGCGGGTTTGTTGTACAATATGTGTGTGTGTGTGTGTGTGTTTATGTCTCCGAACCTCCAATTAGTTGAGAGATAAAGCAGACAATTTGATGCGCGCTGAGAAATAATAATGAAGTGCTTATTTGAAAGGCGGTGGAAGTTCACGGCAACAGAGGTTTGTAAACAGACACTTGAATGGATGGGGGGATTCACTTCAAACCTGTCTCCATTTAAAAAAAAATATGCATTCCCCGTCTGTAGATTTGTATTTTTTTGTGTTTTATTTTTAAAACTATTGGCTTTCCTAGTAGATCACCCAGCTATATTGCTCTGTGTATGGTTTTGAAGCCGCAACCACATTGTTATGTGTGTTATGTGTGTGTGTGTGTGTCCTGTGTGTGTGTGTGTGTGTGTGTGTCGTGGGTGTGTGTGTGTGTGTGTGTGTATTGATTAAGTCAGTCGAGTCTGGGGCCAAATATTAATCATGTTGTCACAGCGTACATGTGGGAGCTGAATCAGCACGGCGGACGGCTCCGGCATGAAATGTGAGGCAGCTCCTTGTAACACGACAGTGGTTATCTATGACTTCTCTGGATTATTGCAGTGCGGCTCCACACAGTGCCAATTGGCTTACATACCGCACTATGCTGGTGCTCAGAAAATCATCTTACTTGGGAAAAAAAAGAGGTGAAAACTGTTATCTGTGCCAAAGGAAAAAAATAAATAAATAAATCGCTCGCTTCACAGAAAACTTACGATACGACCATCGATTACTTGTGTGCGCGAAAAACCCGAAAAAGTAGAAAATGAGACTATCCGACATCCTGAGTGCCAAAGGGAAAAAAATATCTGTGCCAAAGGGAAAAAAATACAAAATAAAATACACTAATGCTGGAAATGGACTGGATGCTGCACATATGGAAGTGTGTGTGTGTGTGTGTGTGTGTGTGTCTGAAACACATGAACATCTCCCTTATTTTGACAAATCACTTTATCAGAAGATGGATGCAGTATGTTCGCTAATTATATACTATCACTATGACAACCATCATCTCTCAATTGAAGTCGAACACACCGTCACTGCACTAGTCTCGTTAATGTAATGTACGTTGCACTTTGAAATGGACGACCCTCTTAAATAATCCTGGGGCTTTCTTCTCAAGAAGGATAAGAAGAAGAAGAAGAAAAAGGAGCAATGTAATCTAAACCTTATTACCCCCCCCACCCCAACCCCCCGCACCCACCACCACCACCACCACCACCACATCACTCAGTCCCTCTCTCTCTCTCTCTCCCTCTCTCTCTCGCTCTCTCTCTCTCCCTCTCTCTCTCTCTCTCTCTGCCTCTCTCTCTCTCTCGCCTCCCTCTCTCTCTTTCTGTGTGTCCGGTCTGTCGCTCCGTCTCCCGTTGGGCAGATCTCCATTACAATGACAAAGAGGGGCTCCTACTCTCGCGTGGTTCTCGGCTCTGAGGGGTCAGTGCCTGTCCTTTTCCTCACCGGACCTCTGCATACTAGGCGTGTGCAGAGGCTCCGTCCCGGTGGAGATGGGCGTCCAGCAACCTCCCCTTGGCTACCGACTTAATACATATAGGTCTTCCCCATGTGCCTCTGCCGTCTTCCCCCGTCGCGCCGGGCCCTTAATCTGGTTCTCGCCTCATGACAGTGTGTATTATGAGGGGGGGGGGGGGGGCTAGCTCTCTGCCTTGCTGGGAGATGTGCTTACGCGCCTCTCCTCCTCGGCTCCTCTACTCTCTCTTGCTCATCACATTCGCTGTCTGTTTTTCTACAGTCACGACATCAGCCCCCGGGGACCAGGCTCGGCGACTGCTGTGGCGCTAACGACTATCACAATCTGGACCATTTTGGCATTCTCCTGTGAGTATTTGTACTTAACCGATCGGCTGTGTCCTGTCTGTCCCTGCCAACGTCGTTCTTCTTCTCCTTTCCTCCCTGTTTTCTTTGTTTTTCTATTTTGTCTCCTCATACTAACATCCGTCCTCTACAAATTGGTGTGTCGCAATAATAGATATGAGCTGGAAACCGTGCCAGCCCAGAGCGAACACGACAAAAGAGATACGACCGAATCCAAGTACCTGAGAAGAAAGGAGTATATCAAAAAAATAAAATATCACCATACTGACATCCCCAGTTCGGAAGATTCTGGGTGTGTGTTGGGTTGTGTTGTGTTGTGTTGTTGTGTTGTTGTGGTGTGTTGTGTTGGTTTGTGTTGTGGTGTTGGCGGTGGCTCAGGAGGTACATCGTGTCTGGTTGGTGGTTTGAACCCCCGGCCTCCGCCTAGCTAAATGTCGAGGTGTCCCTGAGCAAGAAGCCTAACCCAAACGTGCTCCCGACGCGCTGGCCACTGCCTTGCATGGTTGTCACTGCTGTAAGTGTGTGTGTGTGTGTGTGTGTGTGTGTGTGTGTGAATGTGATTGGTGTGTGTGTGTGTGTGTGTGTGTGTGTCTGGTTGTGTGGTGTAGTGCTGTGGCTGTGTGTGTGTTGTAGTGCGCGCAACTACGATGTGCGACCCTTGGTACGCGGACGCTGCGGCGGTGCAGAGCGACTCCGAGCCCGACACTCGAACTCGACCCACACCTTTACTTGCTCTCACCACACGAGCCCGGGAGCGGTGCCTTCGCCAGGGTGATGTGTGCTGTGTTGGTGTGGGCAGTTCCGGTCTGACGCCCAGGTGGGGATGAATGGGGCCGGGGAAAAGCAGAAGGATGGTGCTTCACTCTTCCTGTGTCTGTGTTGGTCCTGTCCTGCTCTCAGTGTACTTGCTTGTGGTTTCTGCGGGGCGCTCCAGTTTCCGACCACTTTCTCAGGCCGTGCTGCTTCCGATGAGGGGAAGGTCATACGTGACAACTATAGGTATGGGTGTTGCGTGAATGGACGGCGTGCAGGATTTAGCGAAATACCTTTTCTCACCCACCTCTCACCAAGATGAGACAAAAGTCCATGTTTCCATTTACCATCCTCGCCCAAATGTGTTGTGTAAGTCACTGGGAACCCTCGCCCAAATGTGTTGTGTAAGTCACTGGGAACCCCCTGTTTCAGAGAAGGTTTTAAAAAATGTATTTTAAGCTAGGGAGAAGGGGTGAGGTGTTATCCCCATGGCTACGATCCACACTAACTTTGTGATATACCTAGTTCTTTTGAGTAGCCCCCACATCATTGAGTATGGGCGTTATAATGGGCCATGTTGTATATTAAATGCTAGAACTGTACAATTAGCAGATTAGAACATTCCCAACTAGCTGAGCGGAGACATATATTTGTTCACCTGTTGTTTTTTCTGAATTACACTATTATTTAAGGAACAAAGTGACAAAATGGCATCGATTATTATGTTGGTGATAATAAAAGACTACTATACGATACTAAGATGTTTACAAAAAACACGACTTTGCATTCGCTGGCACTTCAAGAGGATAAAGAAGATACATCTTATACACGGCACTGCTTGAAGCTATCTGACCTTACGGTTCACAGATTTAATTAAAATTTGTTTTCATTATACCTTGTAATTCCCTGCGGTTGATTGGCATAGATAAGCCTGGGATTAAACTACGGCGGACATTCTGCAATCACATTGCAGCAAGCCGTGGCCTTTTACGATAAATCAAATAACTAATTGTGCTGCACAGCAGTCAACCTCTCTGGATCGGTGACGTCTTCCTCCTGAGTGGCCGGTGGACCTGCGCTGCATTTGTAGCCTGGATTGAGGAAACCTAGTAAGGATGTGGTATTCCCGCACGCAAGCAAAGTGCTGTAGCACATTGAATTCGCCGTCCCTCGGGAATGTCTGGCTGCTATAGAAACAAGGACTGGAACGTCTTAAAGGGCATCAAACTGCATTTGAGCAGGAAAAGATGTCATAGTTACAGCAGCCAGAGCGGAACAAAACAGAACTGATCACATAGCCTTATGTCTGACTAGCGGGCTACAATACCCCTTCTTTGAATTTGCCTGTACAGTACTCCGAGAGTGAGAATCAGTGATTTAAGTACTGTATATATTCTTCCGATGACCGGTTGTGAAACTATGAGAACGGCACGCACGCGTCCATGTACTGAGTTTCCTTTTTCTATACGTTTATGTGTCAAGATGCGGTGCGGCTGATGTGGAAGTGGCTGTGCTCGTCGTAAGAAACAATTGTAGACAAGAGAGCCAATACAAGTTAAGATCATTGGCACATAAACAGTGTGCGAAACTTGGTGAAGGGTAGGAGCCGGAGATCCTCTACCGTGAAACGGGAGACCGAAGGCTATTACTAAGACTCTGGCCTGAAACTTTTGAGCTCCGCGCGGGGGAGTATAATTGTGAGAACTCTCAGGGTACCGGTACGGCGTCAGCAGGTGAAGCAGATTTCAATCCCACAAAGTGTTCGCCTTAATCACATTGTGCTTCATTGGGTGCTGAGTCCCCCCCCCCCCCTCCCCATGTGCCGCGCGTTCGGAGACAACGAGCCGCATGGTAGGAAGCCACGGGAGTCCTGCGTCCAAATAACTAGCAGAAGTCGGACCCGGGGAGAATTACCCGAAATGCCAAACAAATTCCTTTCTGTTCTGCTTGTGATCACTCTCTGATGTTTACGAGGGAAATAAAATCCTCTTTTTTTTTTTTTCTGTGCCCGTGGTAATGGGCTGTAATGGATTAGTTGTGCCTGTGCTCTAGTCTTACCGACATTATCAAACCTCGGCTATATAGCACAGTTCCATAGACCGTGCATTCTTCTCGTCTATACCCTTATCCTCCCTCAGCAGTAGGCCCGGAATATCTAGTGAATTGGCAGCGAGAACAGCATACTTAACAGGTGAGGCTGGAATCACAGAGCTCTCACATTATAACTACCAGCAAAGGATTGTTTTGTCCTTTCTCGGCGTAATTCTCCTGCTAATAGTGAATTTATATATTAGCGTGAGCGCCAAAGACAACATACCACTCATGTAGCCCGTTCACGATCGAACGAATGGCAGACGTCGGCTTGGCTACGATCACACTTTTCATGGTTCTGTATTATGATCTGTGATGTGTGGTAGGACGAATACGCGCAAAAGAAGATACTGAAGAGCATAGCATATCTTCTTAGTGTGTTACGTACGTCATAGTTCCCCCTCTGTGCGCTCTGGAGAGAGACTCCTCTGTGCGCGAGCGAGATTCGTGATAGACTCCTGTATGGTGATCTTATCTGATATCTTGTCTTATCCTACAAGAGAACACCCAGCGAGCGAGCAGGCAGAGACACAGGCGAGGAGGAAAGAAGGACGGGAAGTGGAGAGGTGCGGGGTTGCTGTGTCGAGGGGCGAGAAGAACGTGTGGAGGGGGGAGGAGAGCGTTGGGTATGTCTATCAGTGTGTGAGTGGTGGTGTGTGTGTGGTGGGGGTTGGGTGTGTGTGTGTGTGTGTGTGTGTGTGTGTGTGTGGGGTGTGGTGGTGGTGTGTGTGTGTGTGTGTGTGTGTGTGTGTGTGTGTCTCTTTGTGTCTCTGTGTATCTCTGTGTGTGTGTCTGTATGTGTGTGCGGATAGATGAAAAAATAAGACCAGCCATAAAAAAACTAACAAAACAGCAAAAGGGGCGTAGGTATTGCGTTTTCAAATGCTAAATTGCCGGCTAGTGGGCTAGTGGCTAGCCGAGATGCTAGCCGAGATAATAACCGAGACGCTAACGAGGATAACCGAGACGTTAGCCGAGGCGCTAGCCGAGGCGCTGATGCTAACAGCTCCTCCTCCTCCTCCCCTGCGCTCCCCAGGGACATCCTGCGGGTGGGCGTGATATGTTGTTGGTATTTTGAGCAACCTCTGGCAAAACAATTTCCTTCGGGATGAATAAAGTTCTATCTTATAAGATAAGATATGATAAGATAGAACTTTATTCATCCCGAAGGAAATTCTTGTGCCCGAGGTTGCTCAAAATACCAACAACATAAGTATAGCAATAGAATAATAAAACATAGAGTAATAAACAATAGAATACAAACAATAAAAAATATCTAAGGTAAAGGTCCCCAGGAAAATAAACTCAGGTGTGTCTGTGTAAGAGAGAGAGAAAGAGCAAGAAGAAACTCCCGGGGGAGGGGGGAGGTCAAAGGTCAAACGGGTGGCGCTCACCAGGGCGCTGGTGTAGGTGGGGTCGGACGTGTCGTCCTCCAGGAAGCGTGACAGGCCGAAGTCGGACACCTTGCACACCAGGTTGCTGTTGACCAGGATGTTGCGGGCGGCGAGGTCGCGGTGCACGTAGTTCATGTCGGCCAGGTACTTCATGCCCGACGCGATGCCCCTCAGCATGCCCACCAGCTGGATCACCGTGAACTGCCCGTCGTTTTGCTGCCGGAAGGACAAACAACAACAACGGGGTCGGAGGTCAGCTCGGTGGGATTCTGTTTGCCGAGTCGCGAGCGGTTGTCAAGTCTCTGTCTCGCGCTCAAGAATGTTTCCCCCGAGCCTCTGAATAAACTCAAAATACCAAAATAAAAACGTCTACATTTTACCAAATCAAAATTGCTAATTCAAAACTCAAGTCAATCTTAATTTCTCCTCACACACTTCAACGTCAAATACGAATGTTGTATTTTGTCATTTTGTTATATCTAAGTCCAAAGTGAAATTTGATTTGATACTTCACTTTGATCTGTACCGAAAATACATTTTATTTGGTTATTAAAAATGTGGCACAGAATCTGATGGTAGACTTCAGTATGCGCATGCAAATGACTAGTGTGTGTGTGTGTGTGTGTGTGTGTGTGTGCGTGTGTGTGCGTGTGTCAAAGACTTATTAAGTGGTTCAGGTCAGAACAGAGAAAAAGATCTCAGTGTTATTGTGTACAATCTAAATGACTACAATTGTATTCCCACGCAAGAGGCAGTGCACCCGACCCAACGAGACTCAGCATTCGACCTCCCGACTCCCACACACACGTTCACACAACGCTGCACCGCCATGTCCACACCAAGGGGGGCGCTGTTGTTCACCGCGCTCCGGCCCAGAGGCTATTGTTGTGTCTTGGGACGACCAGTTCCCTGTGCAGATCTCCCAGCCAGCCAGCCAGCCAGCCAGCCAGCCAGCTCGCTAGGCTAAGCTAGGCTAGGCTAGGCTAGGCAAGGCTAGGCTAGCTGGCTGACTACAGCTGTTCCTCCCTGTGATGTGATGCTGAGGGCTCCGGGGGCCCCACACATCCAGAGGCCCCCGGGGGGCCCCCGCCACGCAGCTGCGCCCCACGTGGTGAGCACCTGTGCAGTCAGCCACCACCACCCAACACCACCACCACCCACCAGCACCACCCACCACCCACCAGCACCACCACCCACGATGCAGACTGCCAAGACAGAAACTATTGGGAGGAAAGCCAAGGCAGGCAGACAGACAGGCAGAAGGCCAAGTGTCCAGGCTGACAGACAGATAGACTGATAGTTTGGCCGGACGGAGGGACAGACAGGGAGAGAAACAGGCAGACAGACATACTGGTAGATGACAGATCGACAGACAGGTCAGTCACACAAATAGACAGACAGGGTGAGAGAGACTGACAGACAGGTTGTCCAGAGCGACAGACAGAGGGAGAGGCAGACGGACATACAACGGACAGAGCGACAGACATACTGATAGACAGCCAGACAGACAGACAGACATACAAATCAACAGAGAAGCAAACAGGTAGACAAACAGAGAAACAGACAGGTCAGACCGATCGACAGACAGGCAGGCAGACAGACGCCTGCCGGAACTCAGGCAGGGAAATGGCAGGAGAGAGGGGGAGGGAAGGAGGGAGGGAGAGAGAGAGGGAGAGAGAGAGGGAGAGCGAGAGGGAGAGAGGGAGGAAGGTGGAGGGAAGGAGGGAGAGAGGGAGGGATGGAGGGAGAGGGGGAGGCAGGAGGTGCTGGCAGAGGCAGCTGAGTCTGGGCTCCTTGGCACGGCTGCTGGCTAAGCTAGCCCCGCATTAGCAGTCGGCGCTAGCGCTTCCCCCTAGCTTGTTTTCCCTTTCCAACGACGTCGGCGCTCATTAGCCGAGAGACGGCGTCCGCGCGCTCCTCGCGTTCCACAGCAATTAAGCAGCATGCCTTATTCATGAGACACCAGCACCCCCCCGCCCTCACGTTAATCCCACGACGCTGTTTGAATATCGGATCGTTTCAGAATATTTCACTCGTGGTCCAGGATCCACTTAGTTGCCAGAGCGGCACGTTTGCCATCATAACATAGTAAACCAAGCTAGGAAGAACTGCATGAATGGATGAATGGATGAATGGATGGATGGATGGAAGGATGAATGAATGGATGGATGGATGAGTTAATGAATGAATGAATGGATGGATGAATCAATGAGTGAATGGATGTGTGAATGAATGGATGGATGGATGGATGGATGGATGAATGGATGAGTCTCTCTGAGTCAGTTTCTTCTTTTAAGTCTCTCCTAAAATCGCACTTTTATCGGAAAGCATATCCCGATTTTATTTGAGTTGACTTTGAGTATTTTATTGGTTTTAATCTCTTGTTTGTCATTTTAATTAAAATTTTTGTCCCTCATGTGTTTTCATTCACCTTGGCATTTTATTGTCATTTTTTTTCTCTGTGAAGCACTTTGTAACTCTGTTTTGATGAGTGCTTTATACATTATTATTATTATTATGATTATTATTATTATGGATGCATCGCGCGCAAACTATATCATGCAGTGTGCTTCAGGAGAATCAGGGTGTTGTGTGTGTGCGTGCGTGTGTGTGTGTGCACGTATGTGCGTGTGTGTGTGTGTGTGCGTGTGTGTGCGCGTGAAAGTGTGTGTGTGTCCCGGGAGGCTGTCCGCTGATGCTGTCATCTGCTGTCACTGCTGGTGAAGTTCTAACACGTTGTTTTTGGGATTGAAATGCAGTGAATGATTATGTACTTGCACACACACACACACACACACACACACACACACACACACACACACACACACACACACACACACACACACACACA
>PIJE02003655.1:0-20000 GCA_002895965.2 Coryphaenoides rupestris | reverse complement strand
TCGGACCGCTATTCAGCTAGCCAGTTAACCCATCATTCAGCAGGCCGTCTCTCTCAGCATGCTGCCCTGGCTCCACCCAGCTACTCGTGCCTGGGTCTGTTTAGACAACAGCCAGCCAGTCAGCCAGTCTGTTAAACAGTGAGCAAAGATCATAGCAGATGAGATGGGTCTTCCAGCAAACAATCTAATACAACAGTCAGTAACAGTCGGTAAAAAAACAACAACTTCAAGACATTAGGTAAACCCACATTAGTGGTTCAACCAGTCAGCCAGCCAGGTGGAAAAGGACATAACAGCTGTTTTTAAAAAGGAAAAAAGAGAAAAAAAACAGCCAGCCAAAAAAACAGCCTGCAAGTGAGTCATCCGTTCAGGTGGGTGGGGATGAACAGCTGTCCAGAACACCTCCCTCCACTTCCTCCTCCACATCCTGCAACTGCAGAGACAACTGGCGTTCCCTGCATCCTGGAGCCCGGCACAGGGCGGTGGTGGGTGTGGGTGCGGGCGTGTGCGTGTGTGCATGCGTGCGTGTGTGTGTGTGAGAGAGAGAGAGAGAGAGAGAGAGAGAGAGAGAGAGGGGGAGAGAGAGAGCGAGAGAGGGAAAAGACAGAGAGACAGAGAGGGAGATAATGAGAGCGATAGGTGATAGGTGTCGTTAATGTGCCTTTACACCTGCATGTAGTTTGGCTCCATGCTGTCGGAGTACGAAAGACATATATACAGTATGTATGAAGGTTTGTATAGGTGGATGGACAGACAGGCAGACAGGCAGGCAGGCAGGCAGGCAGGCAGGCAGACAGGCAGGTAGACAGGGGACTAAAAGCAGAAGGTCAGAGAGTACATGGTCGATGCTGGATGATTTATGAGGCCAGCCACACACAGTCAACTGGAGGTGCTTCTCTCCAGTGAAGAGACACAGTATGTCTCTCTCTTATGTCAAAGAACGTTAAAGAACAATAAAAAAAGCTGCTCTAAACAGTTAGCACTGTTCAATAACATTTGGTCTAAAATCATCTAAAATGGTGGACAGATGCTTGGCAAAGCAAGAGCACTGTAGCAGAGTAACGAGAATAAGGGCCTGGAACCATGTTTGTAGAACCATCAAAGGATGCATATCATTATATTCATACATTATTCCTGAAAGAAAGCAAACAACACTATGACACCTATGTGCCACACAGTGTCAATAAACGACACTTGGGCTTGAAAGGTTTCCAAATGAAATAAATAATTTAGAAACGAAACTAAATTAAAGACCCCACAGAGTACAAGCAAACACTTAATATTATCTATTTACAAATACAACATTTCAATAACTGTTGCAACAAAAAAGCACCAATGCTACAGAATATGTTCCGCATACATATATAGATAAACTCATTGTGCTCTGTTGCATCATGGGTTGGCCGAATCAGGAAGTCTGGCTCACCATGGCAACCAAGGGGACGACAGTATACTTGGGCACAGTTAGGTATTGGTGACTCATAATGCTAACCGCTAACACTCCCACGTCGCCCCTATCACACAGATGCTCTGGGAAAAAAACATGTCCGCCATCTAGGAAGCTATAAAAGGTTGTTTTATCTGCTGTTCACCTACATCTACAGTGAACTCCTGGCCAATAATATGGGAAATGTGTCAAGAAGGGGGAACAAAATGAAGGTAAATGAGGTGATTAAGTTGTGTCTGTTTATTCACTGTGACTTGCACTCTTGTTATAATGTGAAAATAAATTGTCCATTTTTCAAGAGGGAAGATCTTTGTTATTGTGAGCGGCGAACACGCAGGTGGAATCATGAAGGTTTTAGGACGTAATAAAGAGTTGTCTGGACGACTAATCCATCAAAGATAGAGCACAACTTACAACGTTCAGAAATACATGGAAACACAATGGGAGAGAGAGACAGAGACAGAGCCTGCCTCAATTAAACGACAGGTGTTGTGTGTGTGCGTGTGTGAGAGAGAGGGGGAGCAAGAGAGAGAGAGAGAGAGAGAGAGGGAGGGGGAGAGAGAGAGAGAGTGTGTGTGTGTGAGAGAGAGGGAGAGAGAGAGCTAGAGAGAGAGTTAGAGTGTGTGTGTGTGTGTGTGTGTGTGTGTGTGTGTGTGTGTGTGTGTGTGTGTGTGTGTGTGTGTGTGTGTGTGTGTGTGTGTGTGTGTGTGTGTGCGGAGTGTAAGGGGGTGTGATGAGAGTGCGAGAGAGAGAAAGAGAGGAGAGAGAGGAGAGAGAACGAAAGACAGAGAGAGAGAGAGAGAGAGAACACGAGAGAGAGAGAGAGAGAGAGAGAGAGAGAGAGAGAGAGAGAGAGAGAGAGAGAACGAGAGAGAGAGGGAGGATTGGGTGGGGCAGTAGAGGCACAACAGTTCTCCACTGTGGAGTTAAAGAGACGTCAGTTCTTTGTAATCTCAAGCCAGCCCCTTCTGCTGTACATAACCATCTGGGATATTATGGGCTGGTTGCCATGGGCAAACACACACTCAAACACACACTCAGACACACACACACACACATACATACATAACGCACATGTAAAAGGTAGACATATACTGTACACACACACTTTATTGCATAATGACTTTTAAAACTTTTATGCTTTTCAAAATGTTGAAACATTTAGTTGTCATCCACTTCACACACGAGTGATCCAGGAACTGCCCCAACATAACACTTGGTTGGTTGGGGGTTCAATTCCTGAGTGGGTGAAGTCGGTTAAGATAGAAAATGTTTTCCCAGAAAGTCCTAGGATTGTTGTTCCCTTTTACAAGATCACTCCATGCACACACACACACACACATACACACACACCTCTTGTAGTTGAGTGAAGGTGTCATATAAATGCATTCATGTACCATTTACCAAGGTGTGTGCGTGTGTGAGTGGGTATACGCGTGCATGTGTTATGTGTGTGTGTGTGAGTTGTGCCGTTCTGGGTTTTTTTCTCCAGTCCTTTTCTCTCTTATCACTCGCCAGGTTTCGCTTCAACAAAGAGCATTAAAAACATTAACTCACACCTTTTTATAAAGAAACATTCCTCTCTCAGTCTGAGAGTCGACAAACTCTTGTTTGTCGACCAGCCACCTGACAAATACTCCTGGATAGTACAAACTACATTACGATGACAGGAAAAACACACACACAACACAAATAAATATTACAAAATTACGCCACACGAAACAACAACGCAAAGTTCTGCCATATCTGTCACGTTTTGGGCCTAGGGGTCAGAATGTCATGACATTGGGGGGGTGATTGTAATACTCGTGTAATAATAATAATGTATTATGAAAATGTCTTGGCATGCTTCGGTTGAGTGTGGAAGTCTCATTGTGTTTGTGTGTGTGTGTGTGTGTGTGTGTGTGTGTGTGTGTGTGTGTGTGTGTGTGTGTGTGTGTGTGTGTGTGTGTGTGTGTGTGTGTGTGTGTGTGTGTGTGTGTGTGTGTGTGTGTGACTCGAGCAATTTGCGTACAAGGTACAAAAAGTACATTTCCACTTCATGTCACTGTCGACCCACCTGGAGTTGCACAGGGGCGCCCCCTGTAGAGCCCTTTCGGCTCTGCACCTTTCTTGCTTTCCTGGGTTGTTGTGGGGTTTTTTTAATCAAAAGAAAATGACTACTTTTAAGGACTCAGGACTGAAATTGATCAAATATTGTGTTCTTGCGATGTTATTGTGTTATATGGATGTTATGTATTTGTCTCTCCCTCTCTCAGTCTCCATGTATCTCTCACATCCATCTCTCTCTCTCTCGCTCTCCCTCCCTCTTCCACAATATAAAATATAAATATGCTCTTTTTTTAACTTCACAAATTGGCAAACGATTGAGAGGCCATTGCCATCGTAGGCCTCTAATTGTGGCCATTGTTTGAACCAAAGTGAGTCACAAAAGTAAAAAAAGGTCCCTATATGCCGTGCAGATGATTCATTATATATAAACGCCGCCTTTCATTTCATTGAATCACTTAATTGCATGTCATGCTACTTAATTCACACAGGCACCTATTGATCCTCTCTGGGAATGAGAGGAGTTAGAGACAAACAAATAATAATTCATTTAATACAACGGATTGCCCATGATGGAGGCAATACAGACTATTGCTGGGGGCCTGCACTGTTTGCTTCACCACCTCCTTCCTAATTTCCTTCAGGTTTTGTGAAAACAGGTTAGCGCACTTCTTGTGTAACAATAAATGCTGCAGGTAATGTTTAGATATACAACCATGCAGGGCCTCCTCATGGCCATAGGAGGAGGAGGAGGAGGAGGAGGAGGAGACATACATATTCAACTTTCTCCTAAAGAACAGTGCATTGAATGTGTTTGTTGTTAAAGACACCTTTCAACCTTCGTGGTGTAGTTATGTTTTTATGTTAGACAATGTGTTCAAAAAACACATTTTAGTATTTAATAAAAAAGTATTTTATGTTATTTGCTTATTGACTATAATTAATATTGGCTATCAATATTAGGCCAACTGGGCATACTCCACATCCAGTATGTGTATGTGACAATTAAACTTCTAGAATCTTGAATCTGAACATTGAATATATTTATAATCATATTGGGGCCTCCAGGCCTATGAAAAAGGCCGACATTTATGCTCTCCGTCTCCAATCGTATTGATCGGTGATCGATCCCAGGCCTGATTGGTGCCGTTGAGAAGCCGTCTGATCTGCTGTTTGATCTCCTGAGCGCCGCCTGCACAGCTCAAGTTAATCAAAGACTACAAAACAAATGTTGATCCTGGCTTAGAGTCGGCGGCGGGGAAGCCACTTTATAGACCTGTAGCCTATGTATATATACTCTGCTCTCTATTCCCTATACTTGTGAGTATTTCCACTATTTGAGCGTCATTTAGGAGGATGCCCTAGGTGGCAATGGCATGCTTCGCTATTAATATTCCATACTAATAATAATAAGAAGAAGAAGAAGAAGAAGAAGAAGAAGAAAAAGAGGAAGAAGTAGAAGAAGAAGAAGAGGAAGAAGAATATACCTCATAAGGAATAATAATGATAATGATAACGATAATGACAGTGACAATGATAATAATGATGATAATAATAATAATAATAATAATAATAATAATAATAATAACAATAATAATAATAATAATAATAATGCTGGTAGTAATAATATTAATAATACATAAAATAAAAACATAAAATAAAAATTACATTATTGTTATTATAATAATAATAATAATAATAATAATAATAATAATAATAATCATAATTATAATTATAATAATAATAATAACATTGTGATTATTATCATCATCCTCATAATAATCATAATATGAATGCCGTTTATGGCTGAGACTGTGTGTCCACACCGGAGCTCTACAAGAACAGGATCCTGGTGGGAAGATGACGCCTGCTCTCCTCCTCCTCTCCGCCTCCTCTCCGCATCCTCTCCTCCTCCTCTCCGCCTCCTCTCCTGCTCTCCGCCTCCTCTCCGCCTCCTCTCCTCCTCCTCGCCTCCTCTCCGCCTCCTCTCCTCCTCTCCTCCTCCTCTCCGGACCGGACCTCGACCTCATTAAGGAGTCATCACTATCAGCCATTACGCCCCAAGATATCAGAACCAGCGAAACTGTATAAAAGTTTAGGCTGTACACGTATTTTGTATTTAAACGAGATGACCATGACGTGTCCGTTGTCAATATGCTATGTATTATTTGTTATTATTATGTATTAATGAATGAATGAATGAATTAATGTATTTATTTCTTTATTTCTTTATTTATTTATGTATTTATTTATTTAGTTATTTAAATTTAATTGATCTATTTATCTATTTATCTATTTATTCATTCGTTATTTATGATTTATTATGATGTGTTGCTTTAATATAGGATCCTCTTTTTTAAATCTTGGCGGTATTTAAAAAATGAAATAGAACAAAATAGAATAGAATAGAATAGAAACCGCGGACCCATCGAAACATCGACTCGTCTCCGCTTCCCTTTTTCTGTAAGTTGTTGAGCAGACCGACTTAGAAGAGCTCTACTAAACACGACCTGTATTATAGCGCCCTCTCCCGGTATCAACGCCAAACTGCACCTGAACTGGCCACCCACTTGCCTCAACACCGGCGCCCCCTTCTGGTCTAAACGCCGAACTGCAGCAGCACCCTGCTTACACCCCTTTGCCTTAATTTCAATTTCAATTTCAATTTCAATTTCAATGTAAAGAGCTTTATTGACATGGGAAACGTACATTTACATTGCCGAATAAATAAAAACAAAAACAAAACAAATCTAATTTACAATTGTCAATTGTTACAAATGTACAACTGCAGATATAACAAAGATATATGTCAACAAAGCTGCAATGTCGCAATCAAATGTATAAATATGAGTTTCTAAAATATACTTATAAAGAACTAAATATATACAGGTAAGTAAGTCAACTTAAAAAAAATAAAATAGAATTTATTTATTTTTAAATACAAAAAGTACAAAAAGTATAAAAAAGTACAAAAAGTACAAAAAGTACAAAAAGTATAAAAATACAAAAAGTACAAAAATACACAAAATACAAAAAATATAAATTTTATTTCTGGCGCTCTCTTCTGGTCACAATGGCACGTCGCATCGTCACGTGACGTCACACGGCTTGGTCACGTGACTGGTTTTTTTAACTCTTGTCTCTAGACGCTCCACACCCCCGCCGTGGAAGTCCAGTAAACGTAACGCCAACGCGATCGATCGAGCGATCGTTTGACCGAAAGAAAGAAAAGGAAAAAAGAAAGAAAGAAAACAAAAAAAAGAATAAAGTCGTCGATTGTCGTTCACGCAAGGGCCACGTGACATCTGCTAATCGGGTAGGCTGATTAATTGATTGATTGATTACTGTTGTGTTCTTACGGCGTCTCGGGGTCATCGATCAGCAGTAACTTTTTAAAACTGTGATTCAGTGGCTTGCTGCTCAGCGCACGTTGTCTCCTGGTGCTGCTGCTGCTGCTTTTGTCATGTTGATCAGCTCGTTTGATGTGACATACATGTGAGCTGCTTTCTGATGCATTTAACTCTACAAGTCACACTGACAGTGCTTCTTTGTGTCTAACTGGGGTCTAATTGCTGTTAAAGTGTTGTCTTGATGGATGGGTGGATGCAGATGGGAAGGGAGTACTTTAGATAACCACATCAATAAATACATAAATGAATGACTGACTAGGGGCTGACGTGGGACCATATGGGAGCTCAGACTAGTTGGTGTGTAACCTTCAAGTTTTCTAAAAGACTTGATTGAACTGACCTCTTCCCTATATCCACCATTCAATTAAAATATCCTGCCACACATGTATTAACATCACATTACATTCACATTACATTCACATTCACAGTCTTCCATCCATTATAATGAAATAAAGACACATACAAATTCAAGTACCAAAAGTAACATTGGCAATGATTTGGAACACAGCAGTACTTTTCAGAATCATCGAGCATAGGTCTGGTTTTAGATCATCTAAGACCTTAACCTCAGTGTGGATATTAACTCCAAATAGGCAACTAAGGTGCAACATATCAGCCAGATTAATTCTGTAAACATGTCCATACTCTGCCTGCTGTGCTGTGAGCCACAGAATTCACTCCCCTCATTCACACACAATACACTCAGAATATTACTATTGTCATTTAGCAGTTGATTATATCCAACATGAAGAAGCTCATTCATTTGCAATGGATGTGCATGTGTTCTCCAGTAAGAACACAGTTCATGTTAATTACGCATATGTTTGTGTGTGTATTTCCCTACAACCTGCTGCATGTTTGTAGGCTATGTGAATCCCCAGGGTGTTCCTCTTCGCTGAGTCACATGATGGACTTTTTTTGGTATTTGCTCTGTGCTTGACTGTGCATTTCCTCCTAAAACACCAGCAAACCTCATTCAAACATTTCTCTATTTTTGCGGTCAAGAAAAGAACTAAATGCGAACGTGTAGGACCAGGAGAGTGAAACCACAAACGGTTCTGAGGCCAAGGATAACAGAAATTAGCCTCATCAAATCTTGCAAAATAAATATTGATGAATGTAAAATATACGCACACACACACACGACACTGACTGTGTTAGTCCAAATCATTTTCTGACAGATGTTTACATGTAGCTATGTGGGACACGCACGGTAATTTGTTCTTTGTCCGTGGTGTCAGGTTGTGGCTTGCTGCAGGTCACCCTGCGGTCACCTAGAACCTTCTCTTTGTCACAGCTGTCACAGCGCAGGTGCATAGAAAAGATAATCTAGTCTGTGAGTGAGTGAGTGACGCACCAATGCTGCCAAATGATGCTGCTAACACAATTCTGGTGATTCTGCATTTATATCAACACATCATAGCCTGGAAAGTAACGGTATACAGTATACTTTGGTATTTCTGTTCCTGTCTTAAAGGAGTGTGAAACGTTTGTGGTTTGAGTTTCAGTGCACGATTGGCGACAAAAGAACACCACAGACTACGAAGAGGTACTCAGGTCCGGATGCAGGACAGGGGAAGTCGGAAAGGACTGGAGTCTCTTGGGTTCTGGGGTTCTGATTGACGTCTGTTTCTTTTGGCAGATCTCTGACCAGCGCTAGTTGGAAGATCGTCCCCACCAGACCGGACCGGACAGACCAGACCGGACCAGGCTGTTAAGACTCCTTCATCCCTCCCCACAGCCATGAAGATGGGGCTTCCCTACGAGAGGGTAAGGGACATGCCCGCGGGTCTTGACAGTTAGCGATGACCTGCGTCACGTGTGTGTGTGTGTGTGTTTGTTTGTTTGTCTGTCTTCCGGTTTACTCTCCAGCTCACATTACTGACCCCTTGCCGCCCAAGGATTCTCTCTTGTAGAAATACCTGATATTCCCGCTCCCCGTCCTACCTGATGGAACAACGCTGTGGTGTTGGTTTGTTTATTTGTTGTTTTGTTTATTCGGTGTGTTTAGATGGCCGACGTGCGGCGGAGACGAGAATACAGCAGAACACAGACGGTAGGGATAATACGCACGCACAAACACACACACACGAACACACACACACGAACACACACACACACACGAACACACACACACACGAACACACACACGAACACACACACACACGAACACACACACACACACACACACACACACACACACACACACACACACACACACACACACACACACACGAACACACACACACACACACACACACACACGAACACACACACACGAACACACACACACACACGAACACACACACACACACACACACACACACACACACACACACAACACACACACACGAACACACACACACACACACACGAACACACACACACACACACACAACACACACGTGAACACACACACGTGAACACACACATGTACACGCTCAAGCACCACACATGCATACACATGCACGCGCACATATGCACACGCAAGCAAGCACACACATGTACACGCATGTATACACACATGCGTGTATACACACACACAGACACATGTACGCACACGCAAATTCACACATGCAAGCACACATGTCCTCACACATACTCGCATGAAAAAATATGTCAAATCATTATGGTTGTCATTATCAGTTAACTGTGTGTGTGTGTGAGCCTTATCTTTAAGAACCACTTCCAGGCCTTGTCATTGAGTCCAGCCAGAGCTCTAACACACCCCATGGTGTCTCCCTCCCCCCCCACAGTACTACAGATGTGGGCTGGCTCTGGCCAGTGTGGCCACCCTGCTGTTGCTGGCCATGACCGTCCAGAACCTGCTGGCCACCACGGGACTCCATCCCTTCCAGAGCATCGTGCCAAGCCTCAGGTTTTCCCTGCCCCACGGCCAGAACTGCTCAGACCCCTGCAGGTAAGTACTGACGGTGTGCGGATGTATCCAATTATTTTACAGTTCAGGTTTTGGCCTCTTGCTCAAGGATGACTGTTGGCAGGCGGCATCAGGGTTCAAATTGAGAACCTTTTGACTGGGAGTCAAGCACTTTAACCACTAGAGATTCAAGAACTTTATTTGTCACATACACATATGGAGGATATGCAGTGAAATGAAAAGTGGCGATGCTCAGCTGAATGTGCAAATACTATACATAAAAACTTTAATTTGTAGTGATCTAGAAAACATTTGAAATACATTTGTATTTTCCCACCTCAGGGTTGTTTTGGTGGAGAGCATTCCGGAGGGTCTGGTCTTCAACTCCAGCATTACCAACCCCTCTGTCTACCAGGCGTGGCTCAACCTGATTGTTGAAGCCCGCAGCAGCATCGACATCTCCTCTTTCTATTGGACGCTCACCAACAAGGACACCAGCACTCATGAGCCAACAGCTTATCAGGTCAGGCCCTCTGGTTAAATGGCTGTAAGACGTGGCACTTTAAGACACATGTCGATTGGAAATTGTTTAAAATGTGAGGACTACATATGTGTGTGTGTATATATCAGCTTAAAATAATGCATAGATATTCATTCATTAGTTAGTGAATACATCATAAATAAAACATCCCCTCCTGCTGTATAATTGGCCACCAGGGTGAGGAGGTGCTGAAGAGGCTGAGCGAGGCGGCGGGGAAGGTGTCCGTCCGCATCGCCGTCAACAAGCAGAAAGACAAGTCTGTTGCCGACCTGAAGCAACTGGCCAGCGCTGGTCCGTCCCCAACCCCCCCCCCCACCCCCCCCCCCGCCTCACTCTCTCTCTCTTACTGTGTTCTACATTTATATTTACATTTAGGGCATTTGGAAGACGCTTTTATCCAAAGCGACGTGTTGTACTATTTGCTACGCACTCACTTAGGAGAAACTTTGATCCAAAGTGACTTGAACGGTGAATTCAGATTAGGGCTGGGCAATCTGGCCAAAATCTTCTAACCCTATCCCAATATAGGTGATTTCACATCTCGATTAAGATATACAGTATAATCACGATATAATTTTTTTCTAGTTATTCAATGCATAAAATAACCACCACATGCTAAAGCCTATTTTTGTATTCTCCTGTGTGAATTATGCCTAGAATAACCCAGGGTTTACGTGTCAAATGGAGGTAATTTATAGACCCCTTCATCCACACCAAACTACAAATGTTTTCCTTATATAACTTGGGTGTGTGTGTGTGTTCCAGGTGCCAACATCCGGTGGGTGAACATGCTGCGGCTGACCGAGGGCGTCCTCCACACCAAGTTCTGGATCGTCGACAAGAAACACATCTTCATCGGCAGCGCCAACATGGACTGGCGCTCGCTCACACAGGTACACACACACACACACACACACACACACACACTCACTCCCCATTCGCACCTCACACATGCACGTGAGTTCATGCAAACGTATGTTCACACTTTCACTATTAACATATCATTAATGATGTGGTTTGAGTGATCACTTGTGGGATCTCAGTTCCAGCGGGGAACTGAGATGTATGCAAATAAATAAACTCGTACAAACTCGTATACTCCACTGAAACCGATGTGACCAGAGTGGCAAACGATATTCTCCTTAGCATGGACAGCAATGCAAGCTCCTGGATGGTGTTGCTTGACCTCAGCGCGGCTTTTGACACAATTGACCATAGCATCCTCCTTGAGCGTCTCAAACATTGTCGGCATTAAAGGCACTCCTCTCAGACAGAACACAATTTGTTGTCTGCAAAGATTCAAAATCGAAGCATTGCAACCTAAGCTTTGGTGTTCCCCAAGGGTCGGTCCTTGGTCCACTCCTCTTTGCAATCTACATGCTCCCCCTCGGCGATAGACACTCATCCATGCATTTATATCATCCAGACAGGATTACTGTAATGCACTGTTCTCTGGCTTACCGAGCTCTACTACAAAAAGCCTCCAGCTTGTATAAAACGCTGCTGCTAGACTTCTAACGAGAACTAGGAAGTTTGACCAGATTACGCCGATTCTCACTTCCCTCCACTGGCTCCCAATAAATGCCAGATCAGATTTTAAGGTGCTACTTCTTACCTACAAGATCCTGCATGGGTCCGCACCATTGTACCTGAAGGACCTTATTGTTCCCTATTGTCCTTCTCGCCCGCTCTGGTCTTCAGTGGCTGGCCTTCTATCAATTCCAAAAGTGAATACAAAATCAGCAGGAAACATGGCGTTCTCTTATCGAGCACCCTATCTGTAG
This sequence comes from Coryphaenoides rupestris, assembly GCA_002895965.2. Classification (NCBI taxonomy): domain Eukaryota; kingdom Metazoa; phylum Chordata; class Actinopteri; order Gadiformes; family Macrouridae; genus Coryphaenoides; species Coryphaenoides rupestris. The sequence goes on along the minus strand of PIJE02003655.1, from coordinate 7,891 downwards.
AACAATCTGCCACCTGTAATCAGGGAGGCTGACTCTGCTGATATATTTAAGGCTAGACTTAAAACCCACCTATTTACGCTTGCCTTTGGCCGCTAGGAGTGCCCCTCAGCTTTAATTACAGCTAAATCAACACTGTCAGCACTAGCCTACCCTAGCTGCCGATGGGTATTAGGGTTGAGGTTACTTGTATGTTCCCTGTTTACTGTGCTCCATCTAACCATCATGTTGGCTCCATTATCTTGGGTGCTGCTGTCATCATGACTGGGTACCTGGCCACCCCACCTGACGGCTACCAGCTTGCTCTTCAGCCAGCACCCAATCACTCAAGATTTCTTCCTTGTTAATTAAGGGAGTCGTTTCTTGCCCTTAGGGGGGCTAGGGCTAGGGGAATCGTACATCATTTCCACTTATGACAAAGACCGCGTTATACTGCCAAGCCTGACCTGGGCGTGTGTTCTGCGTTGCTTCTGGGAAACCTGCTCATCCAATCATGCAGCATTTGCAGGAATTGTCAGACTTGCCAGACTGGTTGCTGGCGATGTGCCAGATGTTTCCGACAGTCACGTCTGCAAAGGTGTCACTCAGGTGTGACACTGTGGAGACTTTTGTTTCCACTTTTACGCTGATGATTCTCAGCTGTATGTCTCCGCCAGAAGTGACACCATCAACTCCGCCACTACCCTTCTCACAAGCTGCCTGACTGACATCAAGGCCTGGATGCAGCAGAATTTTCTCCAGTTGAACTGTGGGAAAACAGAGGTCATCCTGGTTGGCACCCAGGCCACCATCGAGAAATGCCAACACTTCAGCCTCACCATGGATGGTGTCACAGCCGTCCCCTCCAGTGAGGTCCGCAACCTTGGGGTGATTCTGGACAGCAAACTCTCCCTCGATGCCCACATAAAGAACATCACCAAGGTTTCATTTTTCCATCTCAGGAACCTGGCAAAGATCCGACCTCTGCTCTCCCAAACAACTGCTGAACGCCTCATCCATGCCTTTGTTGCATCCGGCCTGGACTATTGCAATGCCCTCCTGGTGGGAGCATCTGCAAAATGCATAAACCGGCTGCAGTATGTCCAAAATTGTGCTGCTCGTGTTCTCACCCACACCTCCCGCCGTGAGCACATCACTCCAGTGTTATTCAGCCTACACTGGCTCCCTGTCAGCTCACGCATTGACGTTAAAGTTCTAACCCACACCTACCAAGCCATCCATGCCACTGGCCCATCCTACCTCTCTGACCTTATCAAACTGTCCTGCCCAACACGTACACTCCGCTCCTCCAGCTCCATCTCTCTGCAGCAGCCACGCTGCAGACTTAAAACCATTCAGTTGTGCTGCTCCACGGCTGTGGAACTCACTCCCAGACCCCATCAGAGTCACTCAAGTCCTTCAAAGCTCTCCTCAAAACACACCTCTTTAGACTGGCATTTAAAGACCTGTGTTAAAATTGTATTGCTCTGATTGACTTTTGTCTTATTTTTAACTGATCCTCCTATGTACAGCGCTTTGGGTACTAGAAATGCGCTCAATAAATTAGAATTATTATTAAAGAAAGAAAGATGCTCCCATGGGGGCATGTCTGTGAAAGAGGAAGTGATTGTGTTGACTCTGCGGTTTCAGTCACATGGTGAGAAAAAATGCCTCGTCCGTCTAGTATTCAGACTGTGTTTATTTGTTCCACCGGCCTTTTACTGAAGTGCACAGATTGCAAATAGTTTCCAAAAAACCCAAAATTTCTTGTAAAATGTCCAGCAAAATTTTAGGAACAGACTTTCCCAAAAATGAATGCGTGGTTATTGTATGATTTATTTATTATTATTATTATTTTTTGTTATTTTTGTTTATATATGTATGTACTTGTATTGTATTTTTCTGTGTCACAGGTTATGCAAATGTGTAACCAAAAACGATTATGGATTAAAAACCTCCACGAAATGGCATATTTTCTTTATATTCATGAAGATTCAACATGCAAGCACTTTATTTGTCACATACTCAAATAAAGTTCTTGAATCTTGACTCATCAGTATATGAAGAAAGTGAAACAAAAGCTTGCTGTAAAGCGGCTGGACAAACTAGAAGTGAAGAATGGATTTAATGAGGAACGTCCTCTGATTGTGCGCCACCCATCTCAGGTCAAGGAGGTGGGGGTGGTGGTGTACAACTGCAGCTGCCTGGCAGAAGACCTGGGCAAGATCTTTGAAGCCTACTGGTTCCTAGGCCAGAGCGGCCAGGGGATCCCCTCCCCCTGGCCCAGCTCCTACGCCACGGCCTACAACATGGACACGCCCCTCCAGCTGCCACTCAACGGCACGCAGTCCAGCGTCTACCTATCGGTGAGCTGTGGGCGGGGGCTTGGCGTATGGTAACAATGCCGAGTTTCACTTTTTGGGGTCGGTATTGCCCAATGAGGATATTTATTAAGGAAACAATATTGGTTAATAATTACTACTTCTCAATACCATTGCCAACTTGTTTTGTTTACTAAATATCTTGCCTATATTTTTCTTTTAGGCTTATTCATTGTACATTTATTATTTTATTTTATGTTGTTGATATTTTTGACCAACCTCTGGCAAAAGAATTTCCTTCAGGATGAATAAAGTTCTATCTTATCTTATCTTAATCCTAACATTACTTCATAGTATGGAAGGAAAATCAGTAGGGACGTATTTATTTGTATTTATTTTATTATTATATTATTATTTATTTTATTAGTATTTTTAAGTCATTGTGGGTGTGGTTTCTGCCACACGATAACTTGTATTTTCTGTTCGTTATTGTATATACTGTATGTCAATATGTCAAAACAGAGCCATAACAGAGTAACTAATGAACACACGGTAATAAACATGAAGTTGGGTAATGCCTTGTCAGTAAGTACTTCCATAATCCAGTCACATGAAGTAACCTCCTGTTTCCTCCCCCCACAGAGCGCCCCTCCCGCGCTGTGTGCCGAGGGCCGAACCGCCGACCTCCAGTCCATCCTGTCGGTGATCGCCGACGCCGACCAGTTTGTGTACGTGGCCGTCATGAACTACCTGCCCGCCATGGAGTACACCCGCCCCAAACGGTAACAATGTTATCACCGTGGCAACAACGTGGTCTTTTGTTTTGTTTTGTTTGTTTTATGGGATTGTCTTTCAGATTGGGGACAGCGTTGCCTTACTCCACCACCACCACAACGATGTCATGTTGTTTACCATTTTTACAAATTAAATCATTTTAGCAGAAGCTTTTATCCAAAGCAACATGCGGGGAATTCATATACAGGTGATTACAGTGCAGGCTGGGGAATTGAACCCAGAACGTGAGTATTGAGTAGATCAGCTCGAAGTCGAACAACCTAGCCTCTCCTCTATCCTGCCCCCCTGCAATTGGCACAAAATTTGCCTTAGTTTTTACAAGCAAGAAATGTGCTTTTGTACAATCAGTGCCTAACATTGAACATTAAACCGAGAGTAATAACATAGAAGAAATTCTTAAAAAATATATATATAAAGAATATATACAAAATAAACAATAAGTGCAATTTAAAGAAAAGGAAAGATGTGTGTTAATGTAACGCAATAGTGTCCATGGGGGGTGGGAGTCAATAAGTATGTTTCACCCTTTTGCCTAATAATATTTTCCTCCTTCGTCCAAGTCTGTCAGTGTGTCTGTCCTGTAACACTGCTTCTGGCGCCCTCTGCAGGTACTGGGCTGAAATTGACACCCAGCTGAGGCAGGCGGCGTACGACAGGCAGGTCCGGGTGCGCTTGCTGATCAGTTATTGGGCGAGCACCCAGCCACTCATGGTCACCTTCCTCAAGTCCCTGGCCGCCATCCAGGAGCCCAAGGGCAAGCTGGACATCCAGGTGGTGAGTGGCTAACCATAACTGCTATAAATCAATATGAATTCAGAAGACTTATCTAGATTTACATTTTACATTTAGAGCATTTGGCAGAGGCTTTCATGCAAAGCGACTTACAAAGAGTACATTTGTTGAAGGAGACAGCAATATATCACTGTGGTACATAAAGATAAGAATAGAGCAGGTTTTCAAGTATTCATAGTTGCAAGGTTAATAGAACGAGTTTCATAATTGCTAGGTTGCCTGCATAATAGCTGGAATAAGAGCAGATGTGCCATTCTGAGTGCAGTACCAACATCTAACTATACACATACAATATGTAAACAATACTAAGTACTATTAGTTAGTGCCAAGACTAGATCTCGGATGTTATGTATTTGAATTCAGTCATGATGAAGTGGGACTTTGACACTCCCTTGATGGTAATGACACGATGGTGTTTTAAGATGTTCAGACGCATCATAAAGGAGCAGGTATAGGTTTTAGGCCTCTTTGCCGATGAGCTTGGGATTTGAACCCTGACACCCCTGAGCCAGTAGACCGTAGACTGCACATGTGTGGTCAGCAACGGGGGTCTCAAGTGTGTGTGCGTGTGTGTGTGTGTGTGTGCGTGTGTGTGCGTGCATGTGTCCAGAGGCTGTTCGTGGTTCCCTCCAGCCCGAGCCAGAAGGAGATCCCCTTCGCCAGGGTCAACCACAACAAGTATATGGTGACGGACAAGATCGCCTACATCGGTACGGCAACATGCTCATGCCCCATGCTTACCATCATTTACAAAATATGTGGGGGAAAATGTTTTTAATTTTTACGTATTTATATATCTACTGTATACATGTGTATTTGTATTTTACCACAACTAGATTCAATGGGATACAGTATTATTTCAAGGGCTAATATGCCCAAGGTGTGTGTCTTGCGTCACGTTTAATATAATACAAAATAATGAAATGGAATAAAAAATTATTTAAATGTATCCTCCGATGCCTCTTTTATACCCTCAGGGACGTCCAACTGGTCAGGTGACTACTTTGAGCACACGGCCGGCGCGGCGTTGGTGGTCAACCAGACGGCCTCGCAGACGCAGGGCGAGACCACCGTCCAATCACAGCTCCAGGCCGTGTTCGAGCGGGACTGGGACTCCGCCTACACCACCCCGGTCGACGAGCACTTCCACAACTACATGAACTTCACCAGAGTCAAACGGCCGAGGAAATGAACACTGTCTGGTTTGGAGTTTAGTTTTTTCTTTGTTTTAAATGGTGGGAATCGAAATGCTCACCGCCTCGTTTTAGATTCAGAGACCACCACCACCACCACCACCACCTGCCTGTCTAGCAGCAGCAGTAGCGGCTGCCAACATCTGTATCCTGCCTCCAGTTGTTGTGTTGTCGAGAGAGCCAGTGAATTGAAACTTGCTTGTCTCTCGGCGTGGTTAGTGCCATGCTCTTTTTAAACCTTTATTTTTTTATTACCACAACCACAGTATTGAGGCTGGAGCCTTTCAAGAGAACACTGTGGGGGTGGGGTGCACACGTTTATGTACACATCTTTAGCGAGCCAGTCATTTCAAGCTAGCCCAGTACTAAACTGCAGAAAAAACACGTGACTAACTACCAAGAGAGAGAGATACTGTTAGTGAGTCTATGTGCTTGTCAAGTTTATGAGAAAATGTGGAATGGCGTAGGGCATAAACTAGTCAATTAATTAGCGTTAAGGTGAGCAAAATTCCCCATAGCCCTTGTCCTCCATTGCCTTAAGTAGCCACAAACACACACCACACGAGTAATAAAATGGTTGTTATAACTTATTTATTGTCGTTGTAGGTCAACTGCAGCTAGCCAAGTGCACGGACAACCATTGCTGTCTTCTGACCTTGACCGTAGCTGACCTTGAAACCTAAACGAAAAGCAGTTTACACGTTACTTCGCGACAGCGTTACAAAAATATATGTTTAATCGAGACTTGAGCAGGATTAGAAAACGGAAATACCCCCCCCCCCCCACACACACACACACCTACACACACACACACACACACAGTATTTCGCACCGAATATCCAAATAATAAATATCCGAATAATTTAAATAATGAAACTCTAATATTATCCATGAATATGAGATGCCGCCGAGGGGACATCTGATGTCATGATGGTTTTTATGTCAGATTTTAAAAGATGATTTTTCCTTTTCGTGTTCTATTATTTCAAGAAAACTTTGTACGTTTTCTTTTGTTTTCATTCATTCATTGGTTTTCACTGGTGTTTTTAGAATGGAAGTGTTACTCTTAAAGTGGTTTTACAGGACCCTCAGATCATCTCAGGGAGTAATGACTTCATTAATAATCACACGGTGTGTTTTTAGAAATGCTTTGAAATGCTGGATTTAGTGTGCAGAGATATTCTGTACTATTTGGTTCGCCAACTACACAAGCACACATGGATTTTAACAACAGGTTTGGTTTCCACTGTGTGGAGTTTTTGGCTCAGCAACCAGACTAGCTTTTACGTTGAAACATGTTCCTTTTTAAAGAGCTCTCAAGCACATTGTTTTAATGACTTGTATAAAAATGTGTGCAGACTTTTTCTGTGTAACTTGATGAAATAAATGATTGAAAATGTCATTTCTGTATGAAGTATTCATTCATCACAGTTTAAACCAGTCAACCATGTGTATTAATGGATAATGTATTATAGTGGATTAAAGTATTAAATATTAACTATGTATATGAACTAACTTATGCATCGTGGTCCTCGTTCATGAGGCAATACCCTTATGTTTTTAAAATGTGTTCAAATCAAGCCTCATATTTAAAATAATATATATATACTGTACATTAAAAAAGGTTGACTCTTAGTTAGATGAGGCATATAGCCTGACCTCGTCAAACAAATGCTAAATATGGAAAAGGTCATTCATAAAGGCAGTTTGATGTTATGTAATAGTTATGTAAGCCACTGGAGTAACATGAGACACACATGGTCGGTGTTCTCATGTTGCTGTTCGCCATCTGACCGACAGGGGGTGCAACTGGACTCCCTGCTACATCTTTTAGGCCTTATTCTAAAATGTGATAATTTGATATTTGATACCAGAGAATCTGAAGAAGGCACACTTTTACGTCACACGGCCTCTTCTTCATCTATACTCAAATGATTGATGTCAATGCCCTCTCTCACACACACACATCAAGTGTGGTCATCAGTCAATTGTATTTGTAGAGCCCTTGATTGAAGGCGCTCTGCTGACTGTAGCCAGTGAGAAGTGAAGCAATCAAGGAAGGATATGAGGCAGCAGCAGCAGCATCTATCACCCAGAACAGATATTTCATGGTTGTTTAAGACTGGTTGTCTTAAAGTCTTTTTAACAAATTAAACACAAATTCTACCGCTTGAATATGATAAGATAAGATACAACCTTATTAATACCGAAGGAAATTCTTGTGCCAGACGTTGCATAGCAATAGAATTAACAATAGAGAAATAAGCAATAGAATAATAAAAATAGAATAACAAATATACAGCGAGTCGAAATATAAAATTATAGGTAAGATATTCAGTCAGCCAAACAAGTTGGCAATGGTATTAGGAATTAGTAGTGAGAAATATTGCACATGTTGATGAAATGTAATAATTGAAGGGTAATAATAATAATGGTGAGAGGTGGTATTGCACATGATATTAAGAATATTACGAATATTGCACATAATGATCTCACCTTCATCACCTTTAATGACAGTTACAGCCTCAAAGGGCTGCCTTCACATTATTACAGACGGCTGAAGTAGTCGTCAGTTACTCTTTAGGACAAAGCACTTGAGCAGTTGAGTGTAGGAAATCTGTTTTGAGTAAAATGGCCGATTTTCTCATTCCACAACCGGCCTATTTTTGGGGTCAGTTTAGCCAATGATGAGCCTCTCTAAATTGACTCATTAGCTTGGTATCTTTTTGCTCCTGCCGCCCGGTAAACAACAACAAGGTCTTGGCCACGCCCACCAGTGTTGTGTGTTGGCTGTGTGACCGTGTGGTTTATCAC
>PIJE02003653.1:30000-36048 GCA_002895965.2 Coryphaenoides rupestris | reverse complement strand
AAAAGAGAGAAATACACAGGTAGAAAAAGAACAGATATTAGGATAAAAAAAAGAGATCTTGTCCGTTGAGACTCAGAGAATGGAGAGAACTGCAGACGTGCGTGGTGTGGAACACTGGTCTGACCTGTCTGTTCTCTCCATGCCTGAGAGGGCCACAGATGAGGTTTTGTGTTTTTAGTAGTACTGATGTTGACATTCAGTCTATGCGATTCGCTATTCATGTCTTATATATAGTCTTAAAAGACCGGCTTCCTGAGACGTTTCTGAGCTGTAGCTATAAAGAACCGGTGAGAAGTGCATAGCGGGGAAGGGAGGACAGCTTGCGTAGCTACGCCATGTTCGCAGGTGTATGTTGCACTCTGGTAACGTGGGTTTTATATGATGTGAAATAAGTCTCAAATGCATAAGTGAAATGTCTCAAGCTTTTTTTTAAGCTAACTACAGTGGAGTGTTTTGAGATGGGGGATTATGTTGGCACTCTAAAGTCCTGACATACTTTTTTTTTTTTTTTTGAACAAAGTCTACTAGCCAGTCCTCGAGAGATCCAAGCAGGACTTTAACACTGAATTCACGGAGAGGTGGATGTTGAGAGGCTCTGCTAGCCCGCTCTTTATCAACCATGAACCGGCTACTTCAGTGATCTGGCACCTGGAACACACTGGGTGCAGACTTTCAACATCGTCACACATGCCTTCAAACTGGTTGGCCCCGAACTGGCTGGGGTGTGTAGAACCCGTAGTTTCAGACGGCTGGTCCGCGGTGTGTGATCAGCCATTATTAACTGTCCTTTGTCGACCAGGTTTATTCCCCTCTATTTTAAACCATCTGCTGTTCTATCTTCTTAAAGCAGCCGACCTCTCTTTCTCATCTCTGTGCTGTTCTCTTGTCTGTCTGTCTCGTCTCTTTCTTCTCGTGAACTGCTCTCTCTCTCGCGATCGCTTCGCTCCTTCTCCTCTCTCTTCTCTCTCTCTGTCTCTCTTCTTCAATTTACCCGTATTTTTCGGACTATAAGGCGCACTTAAAATCCTGTAATTTTCTCAAAAATCGACAGTGCGCCTTATAATCCGGTGCGCCTTATGTATTACCTCGAACCGATTTATTGTGGTACACGGCGCTCAAAAATCTGTCAAGCAGCGCCGCTTAATGGATTGTCGGCGCATTACGGCTACCGCGGAGTAATACTTGATGGATTGTCGGCGCATTACGGCTACCGCGGAGTAATACTTGATGGATTGTCGGCGCATTACGGCTACCACGGCGTAATACTAGCCTTGCGGAGTAATACGTACTGTGCTTCAACATACCGGTAATATTATGGTGTGTGTATAAGGACTGAAGATGAAGAATTTGATGGATTTGTGGATGAGGAATGAACTGAAAAAGTGAGTGTATTGTTTTGTATTTTATGTGTTACAACTGAACAATGTTGAGAGTTATTGTGAATGAGTTGAATAAAGTTCGATTTATCTGACTGTTTTGTGTTGCTTAATGCGCCTTATAATGCGGTGCGCCTTATAATCCGGTGCGCCTTATGTATGAAAATAGACCCGTTCATTGACAGTGCGCCTTATAATCCGGTGCGCCTTATTAGTCCGGAAAATACGGTATTTAGTCTACGTTTATGTTTTTTATATCTACTGCTATTCCAAATAGCAGACTAGCGCTCTTACTATTCTGGGAACTGAAAATTGCATTTATTATTTCAAGTACTCTTATCTGTCTGTGTACTGATAAGAGTACTTTAGATAATAAATGCAATTATCATGGTAATTAGCCAGCACCCAAAGCTCACCTTGGTATTCTGCATCCCTAAATCTAACAAATATAAGTGGATTACATCAAAACTACATTGAATCTACATTTTCACACTGAATCGAACCGAAGATGTACGGCGGCGCTATCGTATCAGAGTATCGAGATGCGTATTGAAATCCACCAAAATGTATGTAGAAATCCCAGACGGAAACGAACATGGCCGCCGTCTTCCTCGTTAATTTCCGCTTGCCGTCTATGTGTACATGTTGGGCTGTAGTTTATTTTCATTTTTCTGTCGACTTCCCTATTGTTTTATTGTACTGTATTGCTGTGCAACCTCTGGCACAAGAATTTCCTTCGGGATTAATAAAGTTCTATCTTATCTTATCTTATCTTATCTTATCTTAGAGGCACTAAATGTAGGTACTGTATCCTCAACATGAAAAAATAATGACAACATGCCTACCCAGATTCACTAATAAGTGGCGGTCCGCAGTAATAATTGGGTGGGGGGGCGCAGATGGACAAAAGTAACCGAAATAAACCAGACCACCCCCCCACCACCCTTCTCCGACATTCTTCTTAATGTCAACACTTACTTCCAAGCAAGAAGCACGAAAAAAAAACCCTCTAATTTCCGATTGCTCGAAAATGTCAAACGGATCCCGGAGTATATTAGGCTACACAGCTACACAAGAGCTGGGCTAGGAACTGCCCCCCCCGCCCCTCTCAGCACATCAGAGCTAGCCGTAGCTAGCCGGGCTAATTAAGACTTGAAATGTCAGGAGCTCTCAAGCTCACTGTGGTCGACAGGAGAGGCCGCGGGGCAAAATGTCAGCTGGCCTCCCGCTGACCACCAAAGACAATCGCATTGAGTCTGCGGCAACACACACACACGCACACACATGCACACACACACATATATATATATTTATATGATGTAGATCAGATGATTATTTGTTTTATTTGATGATTATTAGTCTTTATTTAAAACATAGATGCATTTAGCTTTTGTTTTCCTTCTGTCTGTACGCTCTACAAAGTGATTGTTGGTTTCTTCTTGGCCGTGAGGAAACGTGCAACAGACAACATTAAATATGTCCCTGGTGTCGTCCCCCTCTGACGTTGCCGTGTATGGCCGCGTGGCAAACGACCTCGCCTCTCACGAGATGCACAGCTTGATGCCAGGCTACCGCTGATGGACTGTACCGAGTCGGACACTGATTAGTCATACAATACATTCAAGATCTCAAGGACAATTTGTCACAATACAGTACACATACAGGATATGCAGTGGACATGAAAAAGTGGCGATGCCAGCGGAATGTGGCAACAGAAGCAAATTACAGAAATCGCACCAAAAAATCAAATAATCCACACTATTTGTGCAATTTTTTTTAGAGCAAAACGGCAGGCATTTAAAAAAAAATATATAATTCCAAGTAGGCTATCAACAACAAGGCAATATAAAATATTCGTACCAAATTATGTGCAGGGGAAGTGGGGCAGTGAGGGGGGGGCCCCTAAGTGAGGTCAGAGGTCACAGTCATTTGATGCCTGCAGACGAACTCTATTTTAGTCTCTCTGTTCTAGCACCGTGACTGCGTAGGCCGCTTGTCTGACCGAGCAGTTGGAACGTTTTGGTTGACGGGGTGGTGAAGGTCTCCAATCTAGATGTGTGACAGTTTGACCCCCGGCTGTATAATAGATAAGTAATTAAAAATGTTATTTGTTGCAGCTTTTACATTTTTAAGGAAAAACGTCAAAGTGCTACAGTTAAGAAGCTGAAAGTGCTAAAACTCAGTTAACAAACATAAAAAATAAAATCGAAGCAGAAGGCTGCTGGAAAAGCATCCACAGTCTGTGGTGCCTCCAGGTAGTCGGGGAGAAGCGATTCCACAGGCTGGGAGCGGCCGAGGCAGAATGCACGATCCCCCCATGGATGCGGAGCTTTGTCCTGGGGGTTTTGAGGAGGTTGGTGTTGCAGAACGGAGGGTACGTGAGGAGGTCGAGGGGTAAGGAGTTCCTTGAGGTAGGGGGGGGGCATTTCCGTGCTGATGCACTGGTGGGTGAAGGGAGGGAGACCTTGAACTCACTCCTAAGTTGAGACTGGGGAGCCAGTGAATTTTGATTTGAGGGATTGGGGTGAATGTGATCATATTGCTGCACCCTCAATCAGGATCGCTAGCAGCGCCGTTTTGACATACTGGAGTTTTCCGGAGAGCCGTTACTAGGGATGCCGATGAGTGCATTTTTACAGATAGTCGAGCCTGGACAGGAGACAAAGGCGTGGACGAGCTTCTCTGCAATGCTGCCAGTGGTAGTGTGGACGGAGTTTGGCCGATGTTCTGAGCGTGGTAGAAGGAACGTTTTACACAGGTGTTTGATGTGAGTCTCGACAGGTGAAGGCTAGGTCCATTCTAACACCAGGTTGGTGACTGATGTGGAGACGGGGGATGTTACTTGGCCAGAGAAGGGATTGCTGGTGAGGTGGATGACCGACCTGGTTGTGGTGTGCCGACTAGGAATGGCTTCAGGTCTTGGAGCTGTTCAGCTGTAGGAAGTTGAGCTCATCCACGACCTCTTATTCCTCCAGGTAGTGGTCAGTAGTGGTAGTGCAGGGTGTCGCAGATGGAGGTGGGGTCTGTTCTAAGGGTAGAGCCTGTGTGTCATCAGTATAACAATGGGACTCAATCGATTCATCCTCCAAACGAGTCGCGAGCAGTCGTGGGCTCTAGGTCGCGCCGTTCGGGTAGAAAAAAAAACAAGAATAAAAAAACAAATAAGAAAAAACTATTCCATGTTGTGATGACAACAGCCAAGGGGAGCATGTAAGCTGTGAACAGAGTGGGGCCAGCACCGAATCCCGGGGGACACCGAGGGTGACTTGCTGGGTGTCGGGATATGTTAATAGCTAACCACCAGCTCACGCACCTGGAAACATTAGGGCTCTTAAACGATCTAACATGTCCTATATAAGATCGTATGGTAGTTGTGGATATTCTTTGTTATTTGAATTTGTTTCTGTTGCACAAGTCAGCTGGGATCGCAGTTTTTCATTTCAACTTTGCAACTCCTGCATGTGTATGCGAACAATTAAACTTCTTCTTGAATCTTGTATCTTGTATATATACACGGCTGTGTCTGGACGCGCGAGGCAAGATGATGTTGCTCTAGAGCGACTAATGCATTTCAACGCACATTTCCCGGAAGAAAGAAGCGATCACTATGAGGAATGAGGAACATGCAGCTTTTTTTCCCCAAGTCCTTTTCTCAAAGACGGACGATTCGCATCATTGTCCGAACCTCTCAGTCCCGGTTCTAAAGAGCGTCGCTGGAGAACGGTCTCCCACATGCTGGGCGTGTTTTCAGCCGAGAATGAGCCTCCACAGAAAGAGCGATGAAAACATATATTCTTCTACTCTCCCTTTCTCTGCCTCTCCTTTCCTTTATCCTCTCTTACAGTTTCTTTGTCTTTTTTGTTGCTATTCACTGTCCCGGCTACAGTGTCGTACTGTTTTATTCTCTGTGTCTTTCCTTCGGGCCAATAAATGTTCCTTCTTCCTTCACTGATGCTGACTCTCTCTCTCTCTCCCTCCCCCTCTCTCTCTCCCCCTCTCTCTCTCTCTCTCTCTCTCTCTCTCTCTCTCTCTCTCTCTCTCTCTCTCTCTCGTCTGTGTGTGTGTGTGTGTGTGTGTGTGTGTGTGTGTGTGTGTGTGTGTGTGTGTGTGTGTGTGTGTGTGTGTGTGTGTGTGTGTGTGTGTGTGTGTGTGTGTGTGTGTGTGTGTGTGTGTGTGTGTGGGGGGGGGGCCCGTGTTTACTCTCTGTCTGTTTCGCTCTAAAGACCCCAGACTGATTGCAACAGAACGGGGTTGTCGGCGGAAAGGCACTTTTGAGTGTGTGTGTGTGTGTGTGTGTGGGGGGAGTGTGCTCAGGTGTTATCATTCTTCACTTTGATCCCACACACCACACTTCACAGGAAATTGCAGCGGACCTGCAGCATAGACAGACAAGGGGCAGACATGCACACACACACACACACACACACACACACACACACACACACACACACACACAGATCTGGCCCCAGCTGGTGTGTGTGTATGACCTCTCTCTCTTTATTGCGTGTGCGGTGCTTTTTGTGTCGTTTCAGGTGCGGCAGCAGCAGCAGCAGCAGTAGAAGAATTGACATTCTCTGAATAGAAATGTTTTTTTCTTGTAGCGGGAGTATAGTGTCGTGCCAACATGGACAGAATGAGTTTCGTCTGGACAATACAGAGTTCACCCAGAGTT